>APFE030634488.1:0-38800 GCA_000404065.3 Pinus taeda | reverse complement strand
TTAATAATAATAATAATAGGGTTAATAATGCTTTTTGCATGGTATTAATAGTAATTTGGCCCATGGTATTTGACTCATACGTTTCACCTAAATAAAACTTCTTTTTTTAGTGTTAGTAAATATAAAGAGGTTTATGGAGTAAATATAAGAGAACGTTTTATTTTTTTACCATACCACTTGTCTATTTATATTTTTATTTATTTATCATATCTCTTTTATTTACATTGTATTTGGCCCATAGGCTTGGTATATTATTAGATGTTGATTTCTAATCCTATTTGATATATTTTTGTTTATTTACCATACCATACCTCTTTTATATTTATTTATTTACATTACCTCTTTCATTAGTAATTATTTGTCTCATGTATTTGGCTCATAGGCTTCACCTAAATAAAGCCTATTTTTTTGAATTTTCATAAATATAAAGAGGTTTATGGAGTAAATATAAAAAGAGGTTTTATTTAAATACCATACCTCTAGTTTATTTATATTATTATTTATTTACCATATCTATATTTTTTATTTATTTTATTTTTACGTTTACATGTTTAGGCTTTTACATGAGATCTATCTCCATACTGGGTTGTAGATCAGCTCTTATGAATTTTATAAGTTTAAAATTAATTTATATCTTTATTAAATATAATACCATGAGTATGGAATCTTCACATATAATGATAATTAAGCTAATACACGAAAACCCTCTAAGTGTGAATAATTTTTTTTTTTTTTTATGATTGTGCATGAAGCTAGGACTAATGAGAAAATTAAAGGCTAAGTGTATCAGCTAACTACCAGTTGATCTCGAGATTGGTCATATCACCAGCCCTTTATGTGTTATAATGACACTCACTAAGTTTGGAAATTATGGTGATTGATGTGGTTATTTTTCTATACTATCTATGTAGATTGCGATACTTTGGTTTTTTGGATCATGTGCTATACATGCCACCAACGGTGACCTCCTTTATCACTCCGCTATCACCGAATTTTCTTTCTTCATTCACTCTTTCTGGCATCTATGTTGTGACATGTTCACTTACATTTTAATCATGAAATTAGCAACAAAGAACTTCCTCTCTACACCAAGGACCGGACTAATGAAAATCCTCTGCCAATTATTAAGGCAAGCATTGTATGAATGCACTCTTAATCCTTGATCGAGAATCCTTCGTTTTTCTCCAAGAGCGCATAGCACACTCCTAAATCATATTTCCCCTTCTTTGTTCTGAACTACACCTATGAAGAGCCAAGTCTTCTTTTGAGCGCACTCCTTCGACTCAAAGGATTGCACACTCCTTAAGCACATGAGTGCACCCCAAGGAACTGAAGATTAACCCCTTTAGCCTTTAGCAATGTGCCATGTACCCTCCTTAGCCCTTTGAGTTCATGAGCACACCATGAATCCTTGAAGCCCTTATATTTGTCCTTCAATAATGTACCATGAAGCCTCCTTTGCCTTCTTGAGTGCATGAGCACACCCCAGAGCCTTGAATCCTCTCCCTTTAGCCTTCGTCTTTGTACCATGTGCCCTCCTTATTTCCATTGAGCATACAGAGCACTTGGGAAGCCCGAAGCCTAATATTTTTTTCCCTCAAGCATACGCTCTACATCCTCCCTTGAGTGTCTCCCTCTCTTGAGCACATGAGCACATCAAAAAGCCCTGAAGTTTTCTATTTATCTCTTCAACCTTTCAAAGTGCAGCCTTGTGCCCAAAATATTTTCTTTCTTCTTCCAAGCGCATTGTTAAGGGATGAACAAAAAATATGCATGAAACATGTTCTAACAAGAGATTCTCAGGCTAATGGATACATGTCATGAGTGATTGCAAATACAACTATTTGAAGAACAACATGCAAGCATGCTTGAAGAAGATTGGGCAAAGAAGGAAGACAAAGGAAGCATTGGAGAACAAAGAGCACATTGAATTCTTGATAATCGAAGCATCCTGAAGACTCCATAAGATCAAAGAACCTTTATAGGGTGAAGACATCAACAAATGAAAGCTGCATTCAGAACAAAGACATGAGTGGCAGCCATGTTACCTACTAAAGAAAGTCCACTTCATTAGTCACTATGAGTCCTAGTCATCAAATATAGTGACCTGTCATGTATCATCACATGATGATGTGGATTTTATGGTGTAATGATGTAATCATTATAAATACAAATAAGTGGAAGTCCAAGAGTCATGTACAGACAAAAGAGCCATAGAAGTCCAAAATACATGTAATACCAATATTCATATGTAATTGCAAAATTAATTTGGAAGTCCAAAGGTTGTAGAAGTCCAAAGGTCATTAGGAGTTGGAAATTCAAGAGTCTTGAGGATGTCAAAGGTCATGAATCAAGTTATAAAAGGATCCTTATTACTCATGTGAAAATTTTTTAACCTTGAATTCTTTGCCAAGGCATTAGAAAGATAGAGTTAGTACTTTTTGGGAGCAATTATTGGTTGTAATGCTCCACTATTTAGGCTAGTGATGTTCATTGTACTTATGCATATTGGAACATTTTCTTAAAATCTGAAGCCTTTTGGCCAACATATTTTCATACATGGATTGTGGATGTTTTAAGACTACTCTTTGAATGTTTATGATTCATGTTCACTTTCACATGTATTGAAGTAATTGAACTATTTTGGTGACTTTGGTGCTTAACTTATTGGAAATGTGTCGAAATGTTATGCAATTAGTTCAAAAAACAATAGAAAAGATAGATCAATGACTTAAAAATTATCCACTTCAAGGGGGAAACCTCCTTTACATCATATAAATGAACAATTCTTGGATGATACAAGTGACAATGCCTCCTTTGCATATATAGGAGACTAAGGGGTCAGAATATAATTAGAGCCTACATAACAATAATAATGCAAGGGAACAACAATAATAATAGTGGGATTCTATGGGTCACACCAATAATAATATGGGGGCTACATGGGCACAAAAATAACAATAAGGGGAATACACTACTAATATAGGAACCTAACATGCCCCTCTCCTTCAAAAAAGTGTTTTCCTCAACGCTTGAGTAGTTATGGATGCTTCTGTATAAAATTCTCATCCTCTCATGTGGAATATTCTGCAAGTAAGTTCTCCCACTTAATGAGATACTCTCAAATTGATCTATTCCATAGATGTCGGGTTCTTGTTTCCATGACTGCATCATGCTCAAATATGATTTTTCATTCTTCGTCAAGTTCTGAAATAACTGTTTGAACTTAAACCTTGTCACTGATAACCTTCTTTAAGCATGAAACATGGAAAATTGGGTGTACTGGGGAAGATGTAGGCAACTCCAATTTGTATGCCATAGTACCAATATTTTGCAACACTTTGTAAGGACCGTAATACTTGGGTGACAATTTATTATCCTTTTTAGCTTGCTTGAGAGAATGTTTTTTGTATGGTTTTAGCTGTAAAAATACCCATTCACCTACATCAAAAATATATTCACTGCAATGTTGATCTGCATGTTGTATCATTCAATTCTACACCAGAGCGAGGTTATCTTTTAAGAGTTGGATAGATTATTGTTGATACTCAAAATGATCTTCCACTACTTGAACCTTACAATTGTCTCTTAAAGATGATGTGATGGATAGTGGATGATATCCATAAAGTGTCATAAATGGGGTCATTTTTTATGCAGTATGTCATGAAGTATTATACCACAATTCTACTAGAGGTAACCACTTGGACCATTGTGTTTGTTTATAAGATACAAAGCAACGAAGATATCCTTCCAAACATTTGTTCACTATCCCAATTTTCTCATCAAATTGAGGATGATAAGATGAGCTATGAGCTAATTGAGTACCAAGACAAAAATAATTCAGTCCAAGAATTTCCAGTGAAAATGGGATCTCTGTCACTTACTATAATCTTTGGGTTTCCATGAAGCTTTTGAATTGTTTCCATAAATGCAGTAGCAACTGTATTGGCTTTAAAAGGATGAGATAATGAAAAAACATGTTCATACCTGGTAAGTCTATCAACTACCACCATGATGACACTCTTTCCTGTAGATTTGGGCAAACCTGTGATAAAATCCATTAAGACCCCCTCCCAATGCTGACGTGGAATGGCTACATGTTGTAACAGACCTGGAGTTTTAATTGTATCAACTTTATTTTGTTGGAAAACGAAACATTCTACCACAAACCTCTGAATATTAGATTTAAGGCCATCCCAAAAAAAATTCCTTCTTGACCCTATGGTAAGTTTTTAAAAATCTGGAGTGTCCTCCTAAGGGAGAGGTGTGCAATTCCAAAAGATTCTCTTGTTTGAGTTAGGAATAGTTACAAAGATATAAGCAATATTTGTACCATAATGAATCATTTTTCCAGCTAAATATATCAAATGTACTGGGATCTTGCTATAACTTTTGAATGAGTGAGCACACCTCTTCATCATTCTTCCATTCATTCCTTGCTTCAGTTATCCACTCAGGTTGGATAATCGAAATGGCAGAAAGAAATGCTTCCACGTCCTCATCCCTTCTTGAGAGTGCATCTGCAACAACATTTTGCTTCCCCTTTTTGTATATGATTTCAAAGTCATAACCCAACATCTTTGTCACCCATTTTTGCTCCTCTTACGAACACAATATTTGTTACAAAAAGTATTTAAGACTATCATAATATGATTTTACCTTGAAGTGTCTTCCCATTAGGCAATGTCACCATTGCTTTATTTCATGTAGTATTGCCAACATTTCCTTCTCATAAATAGGTTTGTGTAAATACTTTCCTTAGATTGGATAAATTTCAAAAGAAATGGGTCTTCCTTCTTGCATTAAAACAACACCAATTCCATTTCCTAAGGCATCACATTCCACAATAAAACCTTTTTTTAAGTCTTGTGTAGCTAAGACCGATGCTTGGCACAATTTCTCTTTAAGATATTCAAAGGCCTTCTTTTCTTCTGGAGTCCAAGAAAATGCATCTTTCTTCCATAATGATTTTAGAGGTGTCACTATTCTCCCATAATTCTTAACAAACTTGCAATAATACTTTGTCAACCTGAGAAATCCTTGAAGATGCTTTATGGTTGTGGGGATTTTCCATTCCTTAATGGCTTTAATTTTTTTAGGGTCTACCTTAACACCCTAATGAGATAAAATATGACCCAAATATTCCACCTCCTGTACTCCAAAGAAATATTTGGAGGCTTTTGCATATAATTGTTTCTCCTCCAATAATTTCAGCACATTGTCAACACGTTGAACATAATTCTTATAAGACTTGTTGTATATTAGTATATCATTAAAAATTACTAATACAAATTTTTAATGAAGGGTTTGAAAATGGAATTCATCAAACCTTAAAATTTGGAAGGTGCATTAGTAAGGCCAAAAGGCATGACCAAAAATTCATAATGACCCTCATGAGTTTTGAAAGTTTTTTTCAGAATGTCTTCAATATTCATTCTAATTTGATGATATCCTAACTGAAGATCGATCTTGGTGAAGTAAATTGCTCCATGTAATTCATCCAACAATTCATCAATGACGTGAATGGGAAACTTATCTTTAATAGTGAGCTTGTTGAGATCCCTATAATCTGGAAACATACACCATGATCCATCCTTCTTGTGCACCAATACTACCAGAGAAGAGAAAGAACTTTGACTAGGTTGAATTATACCAACCTCTAGCATTTCTACAACCATATGTTCAATTTCACTCTTTTGGGCATAAGGATATCTATAAGGCCTAATGTTTGTAGGAACACTTCCTGGAATAAAATGAATAGCATGATTATGATCAAGAATAGGTGGGATGCCCTTGGGAGTCTCAAACACCTTAGAATGATTGTCCAAGGCTTTTTAAAGATATGGAGAAATAAATTATTTCAATGTTTGAAACTCTAGTGATCAAATTTGTGCAATTGCTACCTGTTTTTCTTTCTTTAGAAGCTTTGCCATGATATTAGAGCACACTCCTAAAGTATCTTTCCCCTTCCTTGTTCCAAACTATGCCCATCAAGAGCCAGGTCTTCCTTTGAGTGCACTCTCCTGACTCAAAGGACTGTGCTCTCCTTGAGTGCATGATTGCACCTTAAAGACCAAAATATTAACCCCTTTAGCCTTTAGCAATTCTCCTTGTGCCCTCCTTGGCCCTTTGAGTTCATGAGTGCACCATGAAGCCTTGAAGCCCCAATCTTCGTACTTCGATAATGCACCATGCACCCTCCTTTGCCTTCTTGAGCACATGAGTGCATCCCGAAGTCCTAAAGCCTCTCCCTTCAGCCTTCAACTTTATGCCATATACCCTCCTTATTTCCCTTGAGCACACAGAGCACTTGAGAAGCCTAAAGCCTCATCGTTTGTCCCTCAGACGTGTTCCCTACCCCCTCCCTTGGTTGTCTCCTCTTAAGAACATGAGTGCATCTCAAAGCCCTGAAGCTTTTTATCTTCATCTCTTTAGCCTTTCAAAGTGCACCCTTGTACCCAAAAGTTATCCTTTCTTCTTCCAAGCACATTTTTAAGGCATGAAACATGTTATAACAATAGATTTTCAGGCTGAAGGGTACTTGACATCAGTGAGTGCAAATACAAGTATTTCAAGAACAACAAGAAAGAATTCTTGAAGAAGATTATACAGAGAAGGAAGACAAAGGAAGCATGGAAGAACAAAGAACATATTGAAGTCTTGATGATTGAAGCACCCTGAAGACTCCATAAGATGAAATAACCTTCATAGGGTGAAGACATCAATGAACGAAATATGCATTCAGAGCAAATACACGAGTGGCATCCATTTCACCTATGGAAGAAAGTCCATGTCATAAGTCAGTATGAGCCCCAGTCATCAAAGATAGTGACTTGACATGTATCATCACATGATGATGTGGAGGTTATGGTGTAATGATGTAATCATTGTAAAGACAAATAAGTGGAAGTCCAAGAGTCATGTATGGACAAAATATCCATAGAAGTCCAAAAGACATGTAATACCAAGAGTCATATGAAATTCCAAAAGTAATTTGGAAGTCCAAAGGTTGTAAAAGTCAAAAGGTCATTGGGAGTTGGAAAGTCAACAATCTTGAGGATGCGAAAGGTTACGTGTCAAGTTATAAACAGATCCTCATTACTCATGTGAAAGAATTTTAACCTTGGATTCTCCCACAAAGCATTAAAGAGATAGAGATAGTACACTTGGGGAGCAAGTAGTGGCTCTAATGCTCCACTATTGGAGCTAGTGATGTTCAATGTACTTATCCATCTTGGAACTTTTGCTTAATACTTGAAGCCTTTTGACCAACACATTTTCATACATGGATTTTGGATGTTTTAAGGCTACTCTTTGAATGTTTATGATTCATGTTCACATTCACATGTACTGAAGTAATTGAACTATTTCAGTGACTTTTGTGCTTAACATATTGGAAATGTGATGTAATGTTATGCAACCAACTCACAAAACAGTAGAAATGATAGATCAATGACTTAAAAATTATCCACTTCAAGGGGGAAACCTCATTTACATTACATAAATGACCAATTCTTGAATGATAAAAATGAAAAGACCTCCTTTGTATATATAAGAGTCTAAGGGGTTTCCATATACTTAGAGCCTACATAACAATAATAATGTAAGGGCACAACAATGATAATAATGGGCTTCTATGGGGCACAACAATAACAATATGGGGCCTACATGGGCACAACAATAATAATAAAGGGGGCTACACTAAAAATAACAACAAGGGGGCTACACTAAAAATAACAATAAGGGGGCTACACTACTACTATAGGGACCTAACATTCCCCTCTCCTTAAAAAATGTGTTTTCCTCAATGCTTGAGTATTTTTGGATGCTTATATATAAAATTCTCATCCTCCCATGTGGAATATCCAGTGAGTAAGTTCTTCTACTTAATGAGATAGTACGGAATTGATCAATTATGTATCTGTTGGGTTCTTGTTTTTGTGATTTCTTCAGGTTCAAATATGAATTTTCCTTCTTTGTAAAGTTCTGAAAACATTGTTTGAACTGGAAACTTGTCACCGATAACCTTCTTTAAGCATGAAACATGGAAAACTAGGTGTAATCGGGAAGAAGCAGGCAACTCCAATTTGCATGCCATAGTACCAATATTTTGCAATGCCTTGTAAGGACCTTAGAGCTTGGATGATAATTTATTATCCTTCTTAGCTTTCTTGAGAGACATTGGTTTGTATGTTTGTAGCCATAAAAACACCCAACCACCTACATCAAAACATATTTCACTATGATGCTAATCTTCCTACTATTTCATTTGATTTTGTGTCAGAGTGAGGTTATTCTTTAAGAATTGGAGAACTTATTGTTTATGCTCAATGTGATCTTCCACAGCTTGAACCTTAGAATTTTATCTTATAGATGATGTGATAGTTTGTCGATGATATCCATAAAGTGTCATAAATGGGGTCATTTTTTCTATAGTATGGAAGGAAGTGTTATACCACCATTTAGCTAGAGGTAACCAATTGATCCATTATGTTTGTTTATTAGATACAAAGGAAAGAAGATATCCTTCCAAAAAATTGTTCACTATCTCAGTTTTCCCATCAGATTGAGGATGATAAGATGAGTTATGAGCTAATTGAGTACCAAGAGAATAAAATAATTACATTCAAAATTTTCTTGTGAAAATGGGATCTTTGTCACTTACTATAATCTTTGGGTTTCCATGAAGATTTTGAATTATTTCCAAAAATGTAGTAGCAATTGTACTGGCTTTAAAAGGATGAGATAATGCACAAAAGTGTGCATACTTGGTAAGTCTATCAACTACCACCATGATGACACTCTTTCTTTCAAACTTGGGTAAACTTGTGATAAAATCCATTGAGACGTCCTCCCAATGTTGACATGGAATGGCTAAAGTTTTTAATAGACCTGGGCTCTTACCTGTCTCAACTTTATTTTGTTGGCAAACCAAATATTATATCACAAACTTCTAAATATCAGATTTAAGGCCATCCAAAAAAAATTCCTTCTTGACCCTATGGTAAGTTTTTAAAAACCGTAAGTGCGCTCGTAAGGGAGAGGTGTAAAATTCCAAAAGAATATTTTGTTTGAGTTGGGAATTGTTACAAAGATATAAGAGATCTTTGTACCATAATGAATCATTTTTCTAGCTAAATCTATCATATGTACTGGGATCTTGTTGCAACTTTTGAATGAGTAACCACACCTCTTCATCATTCTTCCATTCATCCCTTGCTTTGGTTGTCCACTCGAGTTGGATAATATAAATGGCACAAAGGAATTATTCCACATTCTCATCCTTTCTTGAGAGTGCATCCGCAACAACATTTTTCTTCCCTTTTTTGTATATGATTTCAAACTCATAACCCAACATCTTTATCATTGAGTTTTTCTTCTCTTATGAATATACAATTTGTTCCAAAAAGTATTTAAGACTATCACGATCTATTTTTACCTTGAAGGGTCTTCCCATTAGGTAAGGTCATCATTTCTTTAGTGCATGTAGAATTGCCAATATTTCCTTCTCATAAATAGGTTTGTGTAAATACTTTCCTTTAATTGGATGACTTTCAAAAGAAATGGATCTTCCTTAATGCATTAAAACAACACCAATTTCATTTCTTGTTGCATCACATTCTACAATTTTTTTTTGTGAAGTCTAGTGTCCCTAAGACTGATGCTTGGTACATTGCCTCTGTAAGATATTCAAAGGCCTTCGTTGCTTCTGGAGTCCAAGAAAATGCACCTTTCTTTAGTAGTGATGGAGTTGTTTCTATTGTCCCATAATTCTTAACAAACTTTTGATAATACCCTGTCAACCCGATAAATCCTCAAAGATGCTTTATGCTTGTGGGGATTTTCCATTCCTTAATGGATTTAATTTTGTTAGGGTATATCTTAACACCCTTATGAGATACAATATGACCCAAATATATCACCTCTTGTACTCCAAAGAAACATTTGGAGGTTTTCTCATTTAATTGTTTCTCCTCTAATAGTTTGAGCACCCTATTAACATGTTGAACATGATCCTTCCAAGACTTGTTGTAGATTAGTATATCATCTAAAAATACTAACACAAATTTTCTAAGAAGGGGTTTGGAAATGGGATTCATAAAACCTTGAAATGTGGAAGGTTTATTAGTAAGGCCAAAAGGCATGACCAAAAATTCACGATGATCCTCATGAGTTATGAATGTTGTTTTTGGAATGTCTTTAGTCTTCAGTCTAATTTGATGATATCCTGAATGAAGATCCATCTTGGTGAAGTAAATTTAGTTCTCCCAAAAATTCAACAATCACAGGAATAGGAAACGTATCTTTAATAGTGAGCTTGTTGAGCTCCCTATAATCTAGACACACACACCATGATCCATCCTTCTTGTGCACCAATACTACTGGAGTAGAGAAATTACTTTGACTAGGTTGAATTATACTATCCTCTAGCATTTCTGCAACCATACGTTCAATTTCACTCTTTTGGGCATAAGGATATTTGTAAGGCCTTATGTTTGGAGGAAAACTTCCTGGAATCAAATGAAAGCATGATCATGATAACGAATAGGTGGGAGGCCTTTGGGAGTCTCAAACACCTTGGAATGATTTTCCATGACTTTTTGGAAATATGGAGAAATAGATTATTTCGATATTTGAACCTCTAGTGAGAATAATTGTGCAATTACACCTCATTGTTCTTTCTTCATAAACTTTGTCATACCATTAGAGTTGATTAGCTTTCCCTGTTTCCATTTGATACCCCTTAATTCAACTTCCATTTCTTCAAAAAAAAAATCAAGAAAAGTTTTTGAAAATTGAAAGAGGTCATCCCCAGAGATTGTAACCATTGGAATCCTAGTACAACATCAACACCACCCATTGTAATGGAAAGAATTGGATGTTATCTTGATATTATGGCACTTTTTAAAGAAATTTATAGTTCCTCCATTTGCAACCATCACTTAACACTTTGCTTTTGGATAAAGGAAGAAATTTCATTCCTTGGCTATCTTACAATGAATAAAATTAAGGGTTCTACACATTATTACCTTTTACTTCTTGATAAATCATTCTAGCTTGAGATTTTGAGGAGTGGTATTTCCTGTGAATGCATTACAGGATATGTTTAGATTTATTTCTTCTTTCCCTGGGGTTGGTTCTTGGTGTATATCCTCCTCTTTTGATGTTTCTTGTTCCTTTTCTTCCTCCTCTTCACAATCTATGTAGAATAATTTCTTCTCAGCAAACTTATGACCTTTCGTGTATATATCACAACTCTAACAAAGCTCTTTTTCTCTTCTTTCATCCAATTGTTGTGGTGCCAAAATTCTAGATTTTGGAAGACTAGGAGCAACAACACTTCCATCTTTATAGTTTTGAGTGGTAGAGTTCCTTGTTGCCATAATTTTCTTTCAACTTTTCCTGCCACACTAAATGCATTCTCCAATGAATTAGGATCCCAAAGTAAAACCTCATATTGGATATTATCTTCTAAATTCCCTATGAAGGCATAATTCCTATTCTCGTTTGGAATATCAGTTACCTTAATATTCAATTTTGGATATCTTCAAAGGTCTTTGCCATTGAACCCTTTTGTTTGATATTTATCAATTGGCTAAAGAAGTTGTTGCTATTTGTATCTTCATAATGTGCTATCATTTCATCCAAAATATTTGACCAAGTGATAATTGGTTTGCAATAACAAATCCATTTGTAACATAAAAAGTGATTGGATTATAAATATAAAGATGCAATATGTACCTTTTGTGATGGTTTCACATTTTGTAGATCAATATATTGCTCCATTTGTAGTATCCATGTTACCAGATCCTTGTCATACAAATTCCTCATATATATCTTTGGAATGTGGTGGTTCTTAAACCCCACACTGGAGTCTCTAAAATAATAATTCATATTCCTTTTTTCCTCTTGATTATTTTCATGGATTATCTTGCCACCACAGGGAAACCTTTCTTGCGACAACTTTGTCAACCCTTCCAACCTGACATTCATCGCATTTATGTCTACTTTAAAAAACTCCATGTTTCCTTTTATACCGTCCATTTCACCTTTTATTTCTACTATTAAACCATCCATGTCCGCTTTTAGTTCATTTTTGGTTGCTCTTTGTGAGAGAGAAAATTGTTGCACTTGGTCCCATAATTTTGATATATCATGCTACAATTCTTCCTCTTCATGTGTCATAGTAGAGTTTTTTGAGGGCTTAATGGGTGCAGATTATTTTTTTTGGAGGAATTTTAAAACCCAATATTGATATAGATGCTTCAGTATTCCATTGGAATCACTTCAAACTGATTTTTGAAACAACATTTATGCAAATTTAAAAAAAAATACACACATTTTTCTTGATTTTAGGAGCTCGATCTTTAAACGGTTGCAACTCTGCAGTTTCATATCTCCAAGGTATTAAATTCCTTCCTTTGGTATCCCTGTGAGTCTTATTTCCAATTTCACAATTTAGAACAAAATTGAATTCTTCAAGATAATGTTGTGTCAAATCTCCCACAATGCCCTAATTATGGACTAGTTCAGTAGAGCAAACTTGTATGTAATTCCATGTGTCACTCTTTCAGCCTTTGTCCTGAACATTTATATAGAAGAAGCTATATTTTATTATCTTTCTATTTCTTTTTACAAAATTCCAATCTGATTCCTGAAGGGACATTTACGAGTATTTTCTCTTGGTCACTTGTTTGAGACTGAATTTTGGAGCATAAAAGATCCCTAACTTCTTTGGACCATATCTCATAAAATATAGCGAATGAAGATCTGAAATTTTTGCACGAAGTTTACCAAGATTTTGGCTCCACCTAGTCAAAATTTCATCTTCTTAAGCTTCGTAGAAAAACGTTATAGAAGAAATTCCATGATAATAAGTTTGAAGCAGAAAAACCCTTAAACCCAAAGCTCTGAAACTAAATATTATGCAACCAACTCAGAAAACAATAGAAAATATAGATCAAAGACTTAAAAACTATCCACTTAAAGGGGGGAACCTCCTTTATATTACATAAATGAACAATTCTTGGACGATACAAATGACAAGACCTACTTTGTATATATAGGAGTCTAAGGGGTCACAATATAGTCAGAGCCTACATAACAATAATAATGTAAGGGCACAAAAATAAAAATAGTGGGAGTCTATGGGGAACAACAATAACAATATGGGGGCCACATGGGGACAAAAATAACAATAAGGGGGCTACACTAAAAATAACAATAAGGGAGCTACACTAGTATTATAGGGACCTAACATGTAATGATTGTAATGATCGTCACATCTATGTGACCTATTTCGCTTGATGTTAGATGAGCCTTTATCATTTGTGTGTGTCTCCATTAGGGTATTACTTCTCTTTTATAGGATCACTTTATTTCCCCTATGTAGTGAAATAACCTTGATACATATGTAATCGAACATTCATAAGGCACACTAACTTGCTCATTCAAAAGCACGTGTGCTTCTCTCTTATGCTAACTACTAAAGCCAAGGCATATCTTTAAGTAAATAGAGTTTGCGTTGTATTATAGATTGGTGTGAGGTATAATTGGGACCTCATATCAAGGGGATCCCCTGCATGTTGGCCCTATCCAGCACCGTCAACATTGTAGTTTTTAACCCTGTACAAAAATTACTTGCATACAAATTCTAAAAACAGAAAATAAATAATGGCGAGAGCATAAAACATAAAACATATATACATAAAGATTTTCCCCTGGATATCAAAATCACTACTAGATTGATTTTTTATTATGTTCCTTTCAACGTTACAATACATATATATACATGCTGAAGCATCCATAAACCCCAATCCATTAAACCTAGATTAGAACATAGTTGTAGTTCCCTTGACCGGATCTACAAAATACCATGGATAAAAAACCATTATGCCTAAAATCATGTGCAAAATCCATGCACGAAACCATAGGTATGTTCGCCCACCTAATATAGGGTCCAAAAAAAAATTCCAGGGGTGCTTCCCCAGACATCGTGCAGGGGGCTACCGCACCCCTTCATATCCCCCAATAGGGGGGGCATTCACAAATAGCATCCTGCAACTCATATACCATGATCCATATGTCTAAAAATAGACATAGTAAAAATAGTCTTTGCGCCAAAAATAACCTGCGGGCACACTTAGTGAAGGCGACTTCTTTTCACTAAGCTCCATCATCTTGTTGAATTTTAACCACTCTCTCTCAACAAGATATGTATTAGCTGCAACCCTTATCCTGTAACTCTGGAATGTTCTGCATGCAACACATCTACTCAGTCCACTTGCTCCAACAACACTTGGAACAAAAACACTCCCAACTGACCACTCTGTTGGTCTAGGAACATACTCTGATGCTGAAGCTCTCCTGCTGTTGACAAGTACTCCCTCTCTGACATATACACTACTGCAACATATCCATGCATCTCGCACCATTACACACCTCTCTGTGCCACCTAGCACTATGTAAAACCCTTGTGCCTCTCGCATTGCTGCAGTCTGCTAGCTATGCGTTGTCCTGGAATTCCCTGCACTGTTGCTCTCTTTGCCGCTCCATCCGCATCTGTCTCTACCCAATCAGTCAGTTCCTGCTACTCTACATTGGGGCTCCTATAGCAAGGTCTCATCCAAGAGGTTGGGTACCTCAAGGATCATGCCCCTCCTCCTTGGGACGATCACCCTATATCACCCCACCTCCTACCTGGAGGTATGGCTGCATGTGATCCCTCAGCCCACCTGGCTTGAAGTTTCCCCCTACTAGAGGTCTCTGCATGAGTAGATGTCTCTACTTAATCTCCTCTCAGCTTCCCCAGTTGTGGTTGCTCCACAACCTCCTGAAGCTACTGCACCAATCGTGGCTCCTCCACCATTGTCTGAGACTTCTTCTGGCTCTGCATGTTGAGAGGTAATATACCCTCCCTCTCAACCACCAATTATCCATCAGTTGCCTTGCTGCTCAAGGCTTGGCATGCATCTTGAATCTCAAGAGCATACAGGTTCTTGACCCGTGAACCAATCTGCTTCACCTGTCTAGTGATGATGTGTCTAAGGAAAACCTTTCCCTCTCTGAAGACTGCATCATAGCCTCTATATTCCAGCATCACGATCGACACCAAGTTTCTCTTCAGTCCTAGTACATACTTGAAATCAGTCAAGGTAATTCAAGATCCATGCTCCCTCTGAAAAATAACCGTGCCTACACCTGAGACACTACACTTCTCATCATTACCCGACGCTATGAGTATTTGGAGATCTTTCTCCTCCAAAGTACTGAACAAAATCTTGTTGTCATTCATGTGGAAAGAAGCTCCATTATCAAGAAACCAACCACTTCCCACCATGGATGAAACCATGCATGCGAAGAGTGTGAAATCCAACTCAAACTGTGAAGCAAGTGCCTCACCTTTAGATCCTTCCCCAGATTCCTTCTTGGATTTCCTCTGTGGATAATTTAAGGCATAATGGCCCACCTCATGACAATGAAAGCATCACACTTTCGATTTGTCAACCTTCTTCTCATCATTGGAAGAACTGGATTCAGAAAGAGAAACCTTCTCCTTCTTTGCTTTGGCAGCCAAAGCGCAATTTTCTTCATCAGATTCCTTTGATGAAGATCTGTCCCTAGTATTCTGCCTAATCTCCTCTTGCACAAGATCCGACCAAAGTCTCTCCCATCTTGGCAATTTCTCCCTACCATTGACAGAGTCCTAATAGGAATGCCAACTCTTCGGAAGACCAAGGAGAGCCAAGCTCACCAAGTTCTCATCATCGACATCCACACCGACACTTCCCAGCTCATCTCGGCATTGTGTGAATTTCGTGAGATACTGGGGCATAATGTTTCCATTCTCACACTTAATGTTTTTGAGTTTTATCCTTGAGCGCCCTTTCACCAGCTCAAAACTCAACCTCTTCCGATCTAAAATTCGTGAGAACAAAGTATTTCTCGTACAGAGATCGACTGTATGGGCATTCACCGGATATCTCACCTTCCAAAAGAAGGATGAATCCAGAGGCTACCTGACCCGATTACAGACTCTGCCTGAAGAAATAAAATGTAAACACTTTCTGAATAATAGATCCGATGATTAATCCTCGCTGTGATATCCTGTAGAACTTTTTCTACAAATAAACCAGCTCTGATACCATGTACAAATTTTGAATAATATGAGACTTATTCACAGAGATTATCCTGGTTATACACTATTTGTGGAATCATACATAATACATAACCTCCTCTACGTTGATCATCAATTTTGCGGAATTAAGAAACAATTGCATGCGCTCAATCACACATATCAACACAGTATATCACGGGGAAATCATGCAGTTGAAAACCCCCAACTATTTGTATATTATATTGATTGAGAACATGTAACAATACATAGTACAATACTCCTCACAAGTACTCAGCACTATCTCCACCTGTTCACACAAACTAGCTCAGATCTGAATAAATCACTAGCTCAAATCTCCTCCACTGCTTTCCTGCCTCCACTGCGTAATCCTGCATGAGAATACTGATGAATGAATGATCCAAATTTGTATTTCCCTTAGATATACCACACAATCCTCATTGGAAATACTCAATCCATTGATTGTGCAAATGTCATGCACAACTATAGTCACAACTGATAGCTATCTTGCCCTTTCACTCATCTGTAACGCTTGTCTCCACTGAACTATCCATGCACTGAGTTAACTGATGTAGTCTTTAGTTGATTTATGAGTTAATAATTAATTCACATCACTCATCATTAGTCTATTTGTCAGCTAGACTAACTACAACTAGTTCAACTAAGTCAAACTGAACACAACTCCATCAACTCCTGATCCAACTCCACAGAACTCAATCACTGAAGTCCTCCATGCAATAGCTCAAGTAACCCATAAGAAACACGTATTTCCTTCTAGCAGCTGCATGTGCCACATTTGTAGCTCGAACTGAAGTGCTCCAAGAGGATAAGATAATGTTTATAGTCTAAATATTATTAAGAGCTAATAATATTCGACTGTTCTATTTTTAGCCTGGAAGTCTAAAAATAGACTCTGCCGATATGTCTAAATATAGAGGTCCATCTATTTTAACCAACATGACCAATCATCCACAAATAGCATCCTGCAACTCATAGACCATGATCCATATGTCTAAAAATAGACATAGTCTAAAATAGACTTTGAGCCAAAAATA
Organism: Pinus taeda; assembly: GCA_000404065.3. Taxonomy (NCBI): domain Eukaryota; kingdom Viridiplantae; phylum Streptophyta; class Pinopsida; order Pinales; family Pinaceae; genus Pinus; species Pinus taeda. The sequence continues at coordinate 21,610 of APFE030634488.1, read as the reverse complement.
GCTTGCGGGCACACTTAGTGAAGGCGACGTCTTTTCACTAAGCTCCATCATATTATTGCATTTTCAACAGAATTCAAGGCAGTTATTGAGAAAGAAATGGGAAAGAAGGTGAAGGCTCTCAGGAGCAACAAAGGAGGTGAGTATGCAGAAAAAGGATCAGGGAAGCTAAGAGACTTGTGGAGGATGCGAGGGAGAATGTGGGTTCTCCTTCAAATTAGCGTAGGTAGAGAAGGTCACAAAAACAGTACACTAGCTACATGGCTTTGAGGACTGAGCTTGTAGAGACTGAGCCATCCTCTTTCGAGGAAGTAGTAGAGAAACCTATATGGTTTGATGCAATGGTGGAGGATTTCGAATCCATTGTAAAGAATAGTGTTTGGGAAGTGGTCCCAAGACCAACAAACAAATTAGCTGTGGGTTCGAGATGGATATTCAAGGTAAATCATACAACATACAACAACATAGAAAATTACAATGCAATAATTGTGGCCAACGGGTAATCTCAAGTTGAGGGGATTGACTATGAGGAGACCTTTTCTCTTGTAGCAAGGTATTCATCCATGAGACCAATTCTTTCTCTGGTTGCACAGATGGGGTGGAAGATCCACCATATGGATGTGAAAACAACATTCCTCAATGGAGTTATCGAGGAGGAGGTGTATATCGAGAAACCATAAGGCTTCAAGACTTTTGATTGAGAGTCTCATGTGTGCAAACTCAAGTGAGAGTTGTAGGGTCCCAAGCAAACACCCCATGCTTGGTACACTAGGATCAATATCTATCTCACCTATTTGGGATTCACCAAAAATGAAGTGGATGAAAACCTTTATCATATTTTCATAGAAGGTAAATTGTTGATTATTGTCTTATATGTTGATGACTTTATTTTAACTAGAGATGAGCAGCTCATCATATTTTGCATGGAGGACTTTACAAGAGAGTTTGAAATGAAGCACATCGGTCTCATGCACTACTTCCTCGGATTGGAAGTATGTAAAGGAGATGGGCAACTATTTGTCTCTCAGGGAAAGTATGCCAATGAGATACTTCAGAGGTTCCGCATGGATAGTTTCAAACCCATGGAGACACCTCTAGCAACAAACTAGAGGAAAGAGGATGCTAGTTTAGGTGAGGAAGTGGATGCTATTATTTACTGATAATTGGTGGGTTCACTAATATATCTTGTGAACACATGAGCAAATATGTGCTATGAAGACAACTAGTTGAGCCAAGCTATGGCTAGGCCAACCAAATTATTTTGGAGGAAAGCTAAGCATGTTCTACGGTACCTCAGAGCCACTACCCAGTTTTGACTATGGTATAGATGGACAACGGGAATGAAGCTGTGTGGCTTCATAGATGCAGATTAGGCGGGGATTCCATCAGAACAAAATAGTACATCAAGTGTAATTTCAGTGTTGGGTCCGCAGTAGTTTCTTGGTACAATAAAAAGCAAAAATATGTGGCACTCAACTCAGCAGAAGCAAAATACATGGTTGCAAGTCAAGCAACACGTGAGTTGATCTGGATGAGAAAGATACTTGTTGGATTGTTTGGTTAGATGATGGATCCAATTGTGATCTAATGTGATAATCAAAGTTGCATCAAGCTCTCTGAAAATCCTATTTTTCACGATCGATCCAAGCATATAGATATTTGGTATCATTATTTACTGGACTGTTGCAAAGGCGGATAATGTTGTTGCAGTACATTCCAATAGAAGAAGAAGATGTTTATATTTTGAGAAAGGCCTTGTCGAGAGGGAAGTTCGAGTTCCATAGGTTCAGGATTAGGGTGGTCGATAATCTCTTTCTTGTTGAGAGGGAGTGTTGCAAATGCAGCAAGAAAAACTCAGTTTGACCTTGCCTTGGTCAAATTAGAGAAAATCGAATTTCCATTTTAGTAGAAATCTTGGAGGTATTTAACTGAGGTGACATGGAACTTATCACTCAGTTAACTCGGTTAATTCGAGTTGGGGAAGTTGCAGTTCAATTTAGTATGATTGATTGCTAATTTGTAGAAATTTATTTCAGTCAAATTGAGTTATTGTTAGTTAAACTAGTTCTAACTATTGGAGGAACTAGTAGAAGGTCAAGTTGTGTAGTATGACTTTAGTCACACTCAATGATCATCGAGGTAATAGATCAATCAGCCAAAAATAATTGTTGAGAGTTCAAGTTACCCAGTTGAGATTGAGATCCCAAGGTAGTGTACTATCAATTGTAGACTATTTTAATGTTTACAGGTGGTGCATGCAGTCAGAGGATAAGCCTAGAAGAATTGCACAATCTAATTGAGGGAATTTCCTAAATAATAAGGGCTAATTTACTCAAGGAACAACTCACGGAAATAAGAGCTTGGAGGGCTTGAAAATTGACTATGTGTTGGTCAGATTCAATCAGCCACGAAGAGAGAAAGACTATATACTTGCCTCTATTATTCTTCGTTGCACATGCTCTTCGACTACCTCTTCCACTAGAAGAATCATGTGTGTGATTCTTCTCTTTTTATGCAAGGCACACAACTTCCTTAGAACATTGAACAACTGTCATCTTCTTCCCAAAAACTCTCTTTCAACAAAATTCTCCACAAAAGAGTCAAAAGAAATCTCCTAAAATTTACCAATTTCAAGATAATAAAAATAATTAAGATACAATGCATTCACAAAAAAAAAAGAAAGTGAGAGAAACATCTATTATGACACCATTAGCTTCTATATCAACCTCATCCTTCAACTTCAAATTAGACCCAATTTGAAATACATTATAGTCCAATTTTGGATTTCACTATGAAATGGCAGTCGAGATACCGTTTAGAACATAACAACAAAAAAAACGTTAATATTCCATCTTATCATGTTGTTTACTACATCCAATCATGTTGTTTATGGTAATTTGGTAGCACGTGGTTCTGCTAATCTCTACTTAATATTGATTTTTTTTTTTTTTACTCCAAAGTATTGGATATTGGATTTTATTTTATGAAGAAAAAAAAAACTTTCCAGATTTATGTTCATACTTTTTTTATTATAAGAACAGATTAGATTTTTGCATTTAACCATGTGCCTGTATCCGCATTGTATTCGCTATTTGATTTCCAGGGTGGTTCTAATTTGCAAAGTTTCATTAAATATAGTAATTTTTGTGATGTTTTTGCATGTTACGTTCTCTGTAATAAAAATTGCTGCCTGAATTTCCATCATTTATAACAGGATTTGGCATCAATAATTTGATTCAATCTAAGAAAGGCATTTTCCAGGGATCACTAGTGCATTAGGAATGGTTCCATTTTGGCATGCATTAAACACTATTGCCTAGCTGGAGAGCACCATCGAAGGTGAGTCTAGTGGTCGGGCCTCGGGATTTTCATCCTGAGAGTCTGTTTTTCTGACCTCTATAACGGTGATCGAATATTTGATCCTCGTATATGGTGAAGTCTTCGTATATATACGGTGATCGAATATTTGATCCTCGTATATCGCCAGATTCACAGGTTCAGGAATCTGCATGTACTTTCAAAGTTAACCTAGAATAGCAATCTCACATGTTACGTGGCTATAAATGAAAATTAATTAATTTCAAATTTATGTTTTTTCTTTTGTTGATTCATTTAATTCCCCATGCGCTGACTGTTCGTTTTTTTTAAGGATTTTAATCTTATCCTACTATCTCTAGTCTTTTATCTATCCTTAATTTTCTTTGGGCTTCATTTATTTTAATCACAATTTAAATCTATTTTTGTTTTTTCTTGCTCTCCTTTTGATCTTAATGTCTATTTTAATTTAATTTTTGAATTAATTATTAATAAATTATTTATATTCACAATGGTTAATTTTTTTTACAAAAGTTTTTTTCTCAAAATTATATTTATCAATTATTTTTCAAATAGTTTTTGATTTTAATAATTAATATTATTATATTTTTACTAAATATTTATTACAGTAATTATATAATAATTTATTATGAAGAGATTTTTCCTGTAATAATTATATTAAGATAATATTTTCAAAAGAACATTGAAATAGGCATCAAATAAAGATATAAAAATATATTTTACTAACTATTTAATATACAATGTCTGATTGAAAAATAATTATTTATAATAAATATATTATTTTTAATTATAAAAAAATAGATATCTCGATATAATGAATAAATTAAATTTATTATTATTAATATATTGTTTTAATATAAGGAAAATCCTAAAATAAAACGATGATAAGTTCAAATTTAATGGATCCACCATAAACTCTTCATTGTGGTTTTAATTTTCAAGGCTTCATATTAATTGTTTCGATGGGTCTGCATAGGTAACACGGTAATTATTGTGCTGGTTTGCTATGAACTTTGTAATCCAAATCGCCGCCTGAGATTTGATTCCGTCAATTCCGTATCGGGATTTTGCATTCCTCGGTCAGCGCATCGTGAATATCTTGATCACGGGATTTGCACGCATTAAGCATCATGCCCTGGTTGGAGAGCATGAAGGTCACCATACCTGTGTAATTTGGTAACGGGATTTTGCATTCCTCGGTCAGCTCACCGTGAATATTTTGATCACGGGATTTGCACGCATTAAGCATCATGCCCTGGTTGGAGAGCACCATCCCTGCCCTTCGATATTCGACGACTGACGGTGAGTCTAGCGGCCGAGCTTCCGGATTTTCTTACCTAACGGCGGTCACCCTCGTATATCGGTAAATTCTCCTACATCGGTAATAATTTATGGGTCTTCCCGATTGACAGATTCTGACATTGTGCACCAAATAGTAATGTCGCGCATTACGTGGCCGTAATTAAAAAGTATTGAATTTTCAAATTATGTAATGTTATATATAATTAAAAGAATAAAATAAAATAAAAATTATTTTAGGAAATTAAAACGGCAAGATATATTAATTTTAAAATTAATTAAATGTTTAAAATATTTTATAAAAATGTAAAAGAGTTGAAATGGTTTTTGGTTAATTTTGTTAAAATTGTAGAGTTTTTTAAAAATTATTTAATTTGTAAAGTTTAAGTGTTTATAGGTTCTATTTATGTATTGAAAAGTCTATTTAAAACCCCAAAAAATATATATAATCGTTCAAAATTATATTCTTAAATTCAAAGAAAAAATCATTGTCTATTAGTTAGATTTGTTTTATATATATATATATATGAAAGAATAGTTTAGAAAAATTAAAAATTATATAGTTAATATAAATACGTCGTAAGACGTTTCCCTTTGAAAAGAACTCTTCTCTCAAATTACGTATACATTCTTGTGCCCCTTGATTTAAATGTTAGACGATTAAAATAATTTGAGGCATCCAATTCATGCCACCGATATTAAATTAGTTACAAATTTAGTTAGAAGACTCCGAGGAGGAATGCGAAGGTATTTGTCCAATCATCTTGATCCCAGGGTTGATCTCAAGTTCTGCCAACAAGTAAACAACAATGGTGTCAAAGGTGCTTATTTTCATTAACTTCATTTTCAATCTCATTGCTTTCAGCTTTGTAGTGGCCACAGAGTGTAGGAGGAGCACTAGAGTCATGACTCCACACAAGTACGATGAGGCAACTTTCTGTGTGTGCAATTCAGAGATCTCTACTTGGTATGGAGTCGAAGCATTTTTCTTTCTTTTGGTGAGCTAGGCTCTTGTCCTGGCCTTCACCAGGTGCATGTGTTGCAGAAGCATTCTCAAACCTGGCGGATCTCACACATGGGTGATCATATTATGTTTTATTTGTTGGATAACGTTCTTGATTGTCGAGGCGTGTTTCATAGCAGAGATGACGAGGAATGCCTACCATATAAAATATAGTGGTAGATTTGGTATGGGTGACTTGTATTGTGAGACGTTGCGAAAGGGGGTATTTGTTGTCGGGGTTGACGGAAGCCTTTGAAGAGATCAAAGAAGCTTCCATTATTCGAAATTGTGAAAGGAAAAATATGGACATATAAGAAAGTAATTTTCACTGATAAATTTTTGGGGTCGTGCTCATTGCTACAGATGATGTCATGGTCAGCATGAGAAAGAGCTCTAGTATGGGAAATCTCGATCATCATTATTCACTTTACAATGTCAATCACTATTCTAGGACAAGCGAATGTGGATCTGTAGATTAGGATGGGTATTTTTCTAATGGATTTGTTCATTATTCCAACAATGCACACAAGAGGAAGAAAGGTGCGGGTGGGGTCAAATCACATCCTTGGAAGCCAAAATTCTTCCTTCAATTCTCAGTCTCAGCGGTACTGTTTGTTTGCCTTTGGTAGATTTGGATTTGTTGTGATTGGTTGCTGGTTTGGTTTCACCAGTTAGGTTTTGTGGTTTTCTTATTGTTTGATTACAACCAACACATTGCAAACCTATATAGCCTCTATTTGATATGGTCCATGAGGTTGCATATCTCAGATTCCATAGTCATTTATATGTGAACTCTTCTTAGCAACCTAGATGCATACTCCTGGTTTAAATGATCTGTAATAATGTCTCTATTCAGTGTGCCCAAAGGTTCCTTGGTTTAAATGCTCATTATTACTGTTCATATTCAATGTTCCCTATATATCCTTTGTATTGAAGTCGATATTCAAATTTCCCAATGAATCCCATGTATAAATGTCCATGTGCAGTATACTCATGCCTTATGGGATTTTCATGAACTCGTTAAGATATGGAAGGATGCTCTGCACTGTTTTGTTGTCGACTTTCATTAAATTGCACCTAAGTTGGCCATCAACAACATGTAATTTGTGCATGTATTCACATAACAGATGTAATTACAGTGCAGTCATGCTAGAAAAAATATTTGTTACCAACCTTTTTGCAAAGCCGCTATCTGCTTTGACAAAATAAATCATGTGTGGGACTTTTCTCTCTTCCAGTTGGATTGAGAAGTTGATCAAATTGCTCAATTTGTTGTGGAGTTACATCATAATATTGCACTCATAATACCTCAGTCCTTGAATTTCTTGCTTGATGTCCTATAGGTCCCTCTCAATAATCTTTAGTCTCTTCAATACCTTCTCAACCCCCTTTTCTATCCCAACAATGGTAGGAGACATAGACCCATCTTCATTTTCTTCTTCTTCATCATCATTCCGAGCACTTTGACAAATGGGGATGGCATTAGTTGATGGCACATCTAGCTCAACAAAGAGCTTATAAAGATTGTGATATCGTCTTTACAATACATCCCTAAATTCTTACTCTCCAAGAAGGTCCCTTGTGTAGTTGAATCCGACCCCTAAGATGATAGACCTTCCTTCAACAAAAAACACTCCAGGTATGTTGATAGTTATGTATGTTTACTAGAACTGAGAGTAGCTCTTGCTTCAGATACTCCACCAGAACAAATTGATCCTTCCTATACTTTGGTGGTACAAGGTCCTACATAAATTGTGGCCTTAAAATAACTTAAACTAATAGTACCCCTTGGAAACTCACATATCATGCACAGAGTCTTAGAATGCTTTCAACAACAACTTGGTTCAGAACTTTAAGAGTTTCACTAAGGTCTTGTGATGAGAAAGCCAATATATCAATATAGTAGCCCATTTCGCTCTAAGTTCAACTCGGATGTCAATGCCATTGATGACTATTGAGATGAGGTTCTTCTCAAGTTTGTAAGTGGCGGTTTGTCCGTTACCTGACCCCAAGTTTTTTTGTAGAGGTGCACCTGTGACAGATAAAAAAGGTGGCCATAAAAATGAGATAAGGTACAAATCAAATTATTAGATATTGATATCAAATATATCGAAAGGAATTAATTGTTATGAATGATATCTAGTTTCATAAACAATAATATGGAATTTGATATTGTTCCTTGTATCTCACTCCACTCATTCTTCAATGATGGGCACTCTTCTATGGAACCGACATAGTAAGGTAGTCGAACAACCAAACCATAGGTAAGTAAAAAGGATGATAGGTAGGGGCAGCTTGGGATATAATATCGCTGTCTAATGCCAATGTGAAGAATTTCCTAATTCAAGTTTCAAATTCCATTCTTGGTAGCAACAACAACACTATTCTGGGATCCTATAACCAAATCAACTACCATTTGGACCTTATGTCTCGAGGGAAATATAGATTATGTAAGCTAAGCTACCAATGGATATTCATTCCTGGTCAACTACTTTGAGGCTTGAGATCTATTCATATCTACTCTAGGTAATATACTGTAATTGAGATATTGAGTCTAGACAACTTGGTGGTATTTTGATATCATTTATAGGAAAGGATTTTCCCATTATGCATCTACATGTAATGCTAGTATGGCTTGCAAATAGAAAAAGGGTTCTTACTTGAATTTCTTGAATGTGAGTTTGCACCATTCTTTTATAAATCTTCTAACTGTCCTCAACTATTTCTATATCCTGGTCTCTTCAGCCACTGACAAATTGGTTTAGAATATACATGCTAGTTGTGATGAATACAACATTCCTTGGGGCTTAAATTTTAAGGAATCCCAACTGTTGGACACCAATATTGATTACAAACTGCAAAATCAATTATGATTTTCATTTCTCTAAATTTCTCGTAGTGAGGCATGTTTTCTTTGAGTTTTGTTATATGAGAAGCTTTCCAAACAAATAATTTCTTTCCATGTGGGTTCCATGGTTCTTTGAGGTGTAGCCAATTTAAATTCGTAAATTCCAAGATTTGAGTCATTTACTTAGTTTCTGTTGGTTCATTGGGAAGGTTTGGCTCATGGAAACCATAGAGTTTCATTTGTATCCTAAAACCTCTTTGCGTAGAGAGAAATCCTAATCATTTTTGGTCAGTTGTGACAAATTAAATGACTATCATTTCACATTGAAAGGTAAAAAGTATGAAAAGTGGTATTTTCCTCCCTACCAATATTCATTGTAATGTCAATTTTGATAGACTAAACAGAAGGAAATTTTTCAAAGATGAGATCCAGAGAGTGGAGAATAACTGATTGTGGGCTAGTAACTAGTTAATAAGTTTCATTGAAGTGCATTAAAAGATGGGTGGAGAGTGTGGACAAGCCATAACTGCTTGAAAATAATATGTTTTTGGTTATGCTTTCTTCATTCCATAGAAGGATTTTATGGTTCATTCCAACTATTTGTTGATAGAATTTGATCTACATTATATCTTGTTGGATTTCTAAAGATTCCATTTTCATAGGGAAATGAAGGAAAATCCGTGGCTATTGGCACAAGTAGCCATCTATGAAATTTCTCCAATAGTTTTTCTATTTCAAACATGGAAGGCCTGTAATGTAGTCCCGATGATGAAGGAGAATTCAGGAAAATTCTAAGAGGCTTAAATATTGCTTTACAAAGAGAGACATGAGAGTTGATTATCATGATAGATTCCAAATTTGTCATTGAAACATTGTTGGATAATTAGAGTGAATCATATAGAAGCATTGATTTTGTTCCTTGATGCATTCCTTGTGTTCCTTGCCTTCCATGAACAAAGGGATACGTTGGAGGCATAAGCATTGTATCCCCATTTGCATGTAATAGTCGGGAATTTACTTGGGCAGATAGATAAGTAGACAAACATGGGGGCATGATTACATAATGGCTCACAATATTCAAGTAGAAGCTCTTTCTTACAATCTTGAATCAGTTTTCCTTAAATGGATAAGTGGGTGAATCTAACATATTATGCCTTCCATCCTAGGGAATATGATATCCAACTTCAACTCTATGAGCAATAAATAGGACATGAGATCTATGATATTTAGAATAAATTAGTCATGTCTCCTATTCTTCTCAAAGATAAAGAGACTCCAGTTTGACTATTTTCATTATGTATTCTTAAATATTAAAATCAAAGGGTCATACGTGCAACCTTGGGAAGAATTCAGGAGTTTGATTTGAATCATTGCACTCAAAATGGCGTCAAGTGTAGAGTAGCTTGATCCACCTAGCTGCCATGTTTGTGGCTTCTACCAACCTTCCTGTAGTATTGCGGGGATGAAAAGCTTCGAATTGTGATTGTGAGGATCTTCTTCATAACAGTGTTCTAGTTTCAACATCATGCTCACAAGGTCACTTGGGTGCACATTCTAAAAACTTATGGGACGAAATCCGAGTACTGAACCCTATAAATATTATCTTAAAATAAACTCCAACTCTTTTCTAGTTGTAAAGCCCCTTTGTTGTCGATTTAAAGTAGATTCACCTTTGTTGTTCAGTCTTACTAGATGTCCAAGTACTTCCTCAAAAAACCACTCACAGTCGACTGTGATGAAATCAAGCTCTTCAAAATAGATGATTTCTCCAACTTTATGCAAAGAGTATGTTATGGCTCTTCGCCTCTCTTCAACCTTTGTGGGGTCATCATAGTGAGACTATATTCTTAGTTATGGAATATTTGTTTCACATAGTTGAGAAAAATCTTCCCATCTCATAACTGGCTTGTTGTAATGCTCAAATTTCCAATTGAACAACAACACTCTTAATTCATTGGTAAATTTTGGAAACCCTTTCTAAAATTGTTTTGGTTGTTTGCTGCACATGATGAGCAACCTTATTCAGTAAACCAGATGACATTGCATCCACTGTATATGCGGTTGGGTATAATTCAAAAAAGGTAGTGAAACGATCCTCAAGCCTGTAAACGCATTGGACCGTTGATAAGTAAAATTCTAAAGTTTCAGAAGTTTTATCAATATGAGTGAAAACAACTATGACATGAGTGAGAAAGGATTTTTCTCTTCTGGAATTGGAAACAATAAATCTTAGCCAATATAATATTCCTTCTTCAAGTTCTTGAAGCTTTTTAGAATGTTTGTTGTCTAGTTTTCTGAACAGGTGGAAAATTATGAGAAAGAAAGATGGGCTCCCAGGACCAGGGAACATGAGATAATGAAAAGCATGGAACTTATGCTGACCTGCAAGGTCCCAAATTGAGATTCTAGTATCATCATCTTCCAAGACCTTGATTTTGTTACATTGAGTTCTTGTGATGGGTTCAACTGGGTTCAAAAGAGTTTTTATTTGGTCTACTGATGGAAGCCTCGCTCGAGCAAAACTCTACAATATGGAATTATATAGATTTGTTTTACCTGCAACCAAAATTACAGGTATTGGTCACTTGAATTGGAAAAATCAATCTTGGTTGTCCAATTTATCATGGAATACCTAATAACATCATAACAAGGATAAGTCATCTAATTTTAGAAACTGTAAATTTTTCTTTCTCTTATGAATTTTGAAAAGCTTAAAACTATTTTTAGGTCATATTTTAGTTGATTCCAAATAATGGATAATCTTCCTCATGGTCATTGCATGATCGATCTATTTATCTATCTATAGTTGTTTTTAAGTATTATATATAATACATTATCATTCTCCTCATTGAATATTTCCACAATATATAGAAGAAGATTAGATCGTTTCCTTTACCTTTGTGTATAGTGAGAAATTGATTAAGGTTGAATAGGGAAAGTCATAAATCTTGCCTGCAAATTTTTGTCCACAGAGGAAAACTCTAGCAGTTTTGGGCACTTTCATAGTCATGTCTTCCAGAAATCAATATGTGGCTCAGCATTGGCATTTTTCCAAGCCGTTGGTGAACACGATCAATTCTAATAGAAGCTTGAAGTGGAGTTCAATTCAGATCAATCTCTTCAAGCCATGGATTCACCTGCAATGTATCCATAATTGCTTCAAGTATTGCATCTCCTGCACTTCTTTACACCCCTTTAAAGACAGGGACTTCAAATTTGCAATTATTTGATGAAATCAGTTGTGCCCATGCTACAATCATCATTTATAGTGAATTTCAGCAAACTCTGGTTTGTGGAGATCATCTACACCAATGCACTTACACCAGAACTACCCATTTTAGTCTGAGGTCCCCCAATGGAAAAAAATTCCAGAGAAGTATTTTCTTGAGGTTGGCCTGGTTTGAATCTATAAGAGGACAAAGAAAATGATCAATTCCTCTTCCTCCCATTGGATTTCTTTCAAGTTGCAAGGATTACAGGGTATGGTTCAAAAATATAGCAACTAAAATGTAGGAAACACCCTTATCACTCATGCCATTGTTTGACATATTGAGATGTTTTAGAGTCCTGTTTTCTTGAAGGACCCTCCAAAAATCGTTAGCACATTTGGAATTTATATGATTTCCATTTATATCCATATTTTCTATAGTATTATTATGAGCCAACATGCATGCTATTCCGTAAGACCTAGAACTATCAATTCTGTGAATCTTTAGGACTTTATTGGAAGGGATGAGCTCCACTAAGACATTACAACTGAAGTGACACACCTTTAAGGCCTTATGTTGACACCAATGTCAGAAATATCATGGTTAGGTCTGTCAGGTGGATTACCGAATGATAAATTTTACCCATAAAGGCTCAAAACAATAGCTCCTACAATTGACTTCCACATATCTACATCCAAATCACCATTGCCATTGCCACTTGAAGGAAGTGATGAAGTTGTTTCCTATGATTTTCCACTTACTACAAAATGTTCCATGAGTTTAGGACTACCAAGTAAATCATCTAGCTCCAGTGGCACCATTCCACTATTTTCATTGCCACTGAGAAATTATGAAGTAATCATTATTTTGAAGTGGGCAACACCTATCAGCTTCAGAAGATACTTTTTATATGTATCTATTGTTACAAATGGAAATTACAACCTCACCAAATTCTTTTTCATACTCTCGGATGCAAATTATTCCGTATTGGTTATTGCTTGTTTAAACAAAATCAAGCTAGTTTCCCATCCTTGTAAACAATCTAGTGAAAACAATCTAATTAATTTCATTGGCTTAGCTGGTCTCAAGATGTGTTTTGTGTCACTAGAGCTACATCCATAGAATCCTCTCGCTAGTTCTTATGGAAACAAGCTTTCATTCATTTTAGGAAAAATAGATGAGAGGAAATGTTCATCATCTACTAACAATTTCAAGTTTTTGGAATAGAGCATGTAATTTACTGCCTCATCATCAAAACCTAAAATACACCCTAACTTAACCACCTCACATAAACTCGCAACAAGATCAAGATGCTCCTGAAACAAGACAAATGAAATCGCTTCTACAAAATCAGTTACTGAGGACATAGTTTCCTTTTGATTATGTGGGCTAGACTTTTTGATCAAAATTTGCTTCTTACACTTTCACAATCTCATTGAACTGGTTCTTCTTCCTTTAAACTTATCTTCCACGCCATTTTATGTTGATACTAAAAGTGAGTACTCAACTGCATACAATTTAGTAGCTTCGTAGATAGTAGACTCAACAAGAGTACTCACAATTTGATGCCTTATATGAGGTGGAAATTGGCGAAAGGGTGTGCAAGATATGCTAAGATAACACTGTATATTCCTACTTTGACCATCCCCTTTCCTACATGAATCTTTTGCAAAGAAATGTCATTTGAAACTTTTGTGTTTCTTGGGATATGTTTTGAGCACCAAGATGGATATAAATTGAGAACAATGAGTCCAATGGTATGTTGGGATCAAAAAGTTTAGGATGCCATGCAAATTTTGTGCTTGCAAAAGATCCCATGAACAACTCTTTCAACTTCAAGTCATCAACAATGAAGGTTTCATTTGAGGAACTTAGATGGATATCTTCAGATTTTGTGTAAGCTTGCAATTTACTGCATCATCATTAAAACCTAAAATACACCCTAACTTAACGACCTCACATAAAACTGCAACAAGATCAAGATTCTCAGGCAACAAGCCAGCTGAAATCACCTCTACAAAATCAGTTGCTAAGGACATAGTTTCCTTTTTATTTTGTGGATCATAATTTTTGATCAAAATTTTCTTCTTACACTTTCCATGTCTCACCATACTGGTTCTTCTTCCTTTAAACTTATCTTCCACACTATTTTCTATTGGTACTGAAAGTGAGTACTCAACTATAGATGGTTTATTAGCTGCATAGACAGTAGACTCAATAAGAGTACTCACACTTTGCTTCCATATATCAGGTGGAAATTTGGTGAAAGGGTGTACAAGATATGCTAAAATAACTTTGTATAGTCCTACTCCGACCATCCCCTTTCCTGTAGGAATCTTTTACAAAGAGATTTCATTTGAAACAGAGATGTCAATATTTTGTGTTGGTTGGGATATGTTTTGAGCTCCAATATGGATATAAATTGAAAGAAATGAGTCCAATGGTATGTTGGCATCAGAAGGGTTATGATGCCATGCAAATTTTGGGCTTGCAGAAGATCCCATGAACAAATATTTCAACTTCAAGTCATCAACAATGAAGGTTTCATTTGGGGCACTTAGCTAGATATCTCCGGAGCTTGTGTAAAATGGAAATTTATTGCATCATCATCAGTACCTAAAATACTCACTATCTTAACCACCTCATATAAACCTACAACAAAATTAGGTTGCTCAGGCAACAAGCAAGTTGAAACCGCCTCTAGAAAATCAGTTGCTAATGACACAGTTTCCTTTTGATTGTTTGGATCAAATTTTTTTATCAAAATTCGCTTCTTACACTTTTCCCATCTCATGAGACTAGTTCTTCTTCCTCTAAACTTATCTTCCACACCATTTTCTGTTGGTACTGAAAGTGAGTACTCAACTCTAAATGGTTCATTAGCTTCATAGATAGTAAACTTAGTAAGAGTACTCACACTTTGATGCCTTATATCATGTGGAAATTTGGCGAAAGGGTGTGCAAGATATGCTAAAATAAATCTGTATAGTCATACTCCGACCATCCCTTTTCTTGTAGGAATATTTTACAAAGAGATGTCATTTGAAACAGAGATGTTAACCTTTTGTGTTGCTTTGGATATGTTATGAGTTCCAAGATGGATATAAATTGAGAACAATGAGTCCAATGGTATGTTGGGATCAGAAGGGTTAGGATGCCATGCAAATTTTGGGCTTGTAGAAGATCCCATGAATAACTCTTTCAAATTCAAGTCATTAGGAATGAAGGTTTCATTTGTGGCACTTAGCCACTGTATTAATGTCCATGTGAAATATACTCATGGATCCTCTTTTTTGTTATTATTTACAGTAACACTATAATTTTTTTGGCCAAAGTTTGGGAATAATTTCCCTTCAATCCTATTATCCAACTACTAGAAGATAGGATTCCCAACTTAGACGTTAAATGAAACATCCCAAGGTACCTTTCCTTTTGGAACAAACATTGGATCAATGATCCAACTGCTAAACCATAGCCTAGCTGACACTCAATTTATCCTCTTAATACATTGTTATTTATTTCCAAACTCCCACATGGGCTCTAAAGCTTTGATTTCTCTTCTACAATAACCAGGTTGCAAAGAACCTCTCTTCTCTTCTTTCAATAGCCTTGATGTTTAGAAAGGGTTTTTCTACTCTATGTGAAATAGTCCCCATTTTGGCATAAATCAGGCTATAAAACAACTTGTTGTGCTTTGAAGGTATTACCCTTTCATGTAATAATTGTGAGATAGATGGTATGTAGAGCATTATTTGTATAACAAAATTTGTCAGTCCAGAAGTTTCCTTTAGTTCCAAGTCCTAGATTAATGTGAGAACATTCTTGTTAACTCTCGTCTTTAATATTAGTGACGGTTTATGTGCCATCTTTGACTATGCTATGCCTTGTGAGGTTTTGTGACATGGTTATTTTTTATGTGATGTTATAAACCATCTAGACTCTGGCATAGCTCTATATTGGATTAAATTCAACATTAATACTTCTCTCTTTCTTTTATGCTTAGCCACTAGTATAAGCACCTTGTTCTTTTTATGCATTAAACCTGCACTAGAGAGTTTTTAATATCTAAGTTTGGGTGAATTTACTTTTAGTATGTTAAATATTATTTATAAAATAAATATTATTTTGATTAACATATATATATATATATATATTATATATATATATTTTATATATATATATGTATGTATATATTATTTTATGATTTTGATTAATTTTTTATTTTTATTCTAAATTTGTAAATATTATTTAATTTTTATTTATAATTAAACTATATATTGAAAAAGTTTTCTTTATGACATATAAATTAGGTATTTATAAAAGTAATTTAGTTAAAATAAGGCTATGATAATCTTAATTTGGATTAGGTTTTTACTTATTGAAAGTATGACTATGATGAGGTATCAAAGACAAAAATACCTAAGATTTTTCAACTCTAGTTACAATCACTATTTGTGTGAGAGGAATAATCTAAAGATGTTAATTCTTAGATAAATCATTGGAGAATATAAATGATCAATTGACAATACAATTAAAATAACATAACATTTAAATTGGAGTGAGTTTGGTTTAATGAAGAAGTGGGGGATAAATAAATTAATGTACTATACTGCGATTATCTAACCCAATCTAAAACATAAAAAATATCTTTATATTAGAACTAGTTTAAAGAAAATCAACATTATTAAAATAAGATTGAACTCTCACGATCTCCATTGTGAAACATGGCACTGGACAAATTGCAAAACTCAATGGGGATGCACTGTTCTCATCTTCATGATACTAAAAAGTAGAGCATCGAAACACATTTAAAAAGGTAGAGGTAGAAATGCATTTTTAAAGAAATTTTACATATACCCATATTAGACCTCAAGCTTAAAGTATTTGTAATAATAACTATAATGACTTGTTAAGTCACCAAAATTATAAACATTTAGTAATGGTTATTTTCAAGTACTCATCATTCTAAGATTCTCACCACAAAAATCTTCAAACTATCATTATGATTTTTCACTCAAATTTGGCTATAGTTAGATCACATAAGATATCACATAATTTTTCATCTATGCTCTTCTTCTATATGGGCTACTGAATTACGACATTTCCTTTGCAACATTTGGTTCAAATGCTAGTATATATCAAATTTTGAGTAATGTCATTGGCTATGTCAATTGAGGTTATCTAAGGTGGTTGAGAAAAATATCTAGTGACATGATGACATATAATGCCAACAACCTCACCCTAGCCATGATAAGCAACCTCACAACCTCCTTACCATCCACCTAACAAATTATTGAAAATTAAATTAAAATTATGGAAGTTGTATTGATTTGTATTTTCTTTTATTTTAAGGTATCATAACAAGTTTCTATAATATGTATCCTTTGAAGACAATTATTGCAACTTATTGATCATAAAATTTCATTTGCACTACTTTTTAGTAAATATTTCATAATTTAACTTAATATTGAGGCTAGTTTATAGTAATCATTGAAAGCACACAACCTTTGTGTTTTTCATGATATCTCCCCCCACCTCCACCCTCATCCTCACCTTCACATTCACCTGCAAACTCATATTCTGGTTACAACATCTACATGATTAAGCACATGAAACATAAAGGGAGTGATCCTTAACATCAGTGTCTTGAATTATATTACCCACAAATGATTGTTAAGACTTATTTCATCTACACAAATGATTGTTGAATGAAGTAGTAGTTGTGGGAGGGAACCACCCTTGAACTTTATCAATCCATGAGATCACCAAAGAGATTAGTTACCTAAGTTGGTAAATAATTTAGCCATGAGATAGTCCAGTATGCCAACAATTGCTTGAATTTTACTAGTAAATAATTTTATTTATCCCATATATATCAAATCCCATTACCTTGACTTATCTCTTTAAATACTCTTTTGATTTTCTTTGAGTTAATAAAGTTTGGTAACAAATCAAATTTTCTACTTTCTAATAATAGGAAGTAGATTGACCAACTCTCTTTAGTATTAAGTTTTCTCCCATTATTATTGGGTTCTCTCCTTCTCACTACATATGCACGCCACTGTTATGAGATCAAATATCATTTCCTCGATCTCTTCCCAACACCATATCCCTATCTTTGACATAATTTTTCCTATAGTCTTTCATTATCTTGATGGAATTCT
Organism: Pinus taeda; assembly: GCA_000404065.3. NCBI lineage: Eukaryota > Viridiplantae > Streptophyta > Pinopsida > Pinales > Pinaceae > Pinus > Pinus taeda. Next base: position 3,754 of record APFE030634488.1, on the reverse strand, counting down.
CATTGCTCCATTCATCCATAATCAATATAACACATAATCTAGTTTAGGTCAAATTGAAGACAAATGCTCATTTATGCAAAACTCTGTTAATGTCTTGTTGGATTGATTAAGTGTTTTACATCAAAGCATCTTACAATTTGTCTAGTAGTAAGTAAGAAATCAAAATCTCTATAACACCTTTATTACTAGGTTGAAAATCGTGAGGCACAATTACATATTGTGAGTTGACTAGAACATTAAAAGTGCATCCTAAAGTTGTATAACTGATGCACTTGATAGGGTTGAAGATTGTAGGTAATTTGAAATATTATTTAAAGCCATTGTTCAAAGTTTCGAACGTGTTAATAATTTCCACTCTATATCATGTAGTATTTATAGAATATGAAAATTTGACTAGAAAGAATTACAATTTATAAAGTCATAAGATACTGATAATAATTAGTGAGCTTTGAGATTTTGATCAAACCATGATAAGAAGAGAAAGGACACTGAAAATTGATCATGAAAACTATGATAAAAGACATAGTGAAGCTTTAATGCTTCTAAAATTGTGAATTAAAAATCCTTTAATTTTTGGTAAGGAATGTAAAATAGCATTAGACTTATGCCCAACCATCAAGGAGCATTATAAGCTAAAAAAAACATTGTATGTGAAAATTTTCTTGTTTTCCATGAAATTGTGAGGAGGAGGATTAATCTCTCTCATATTAGGAAGGCAATAGATGATGAAGATATGACTACTTTGTTGATGTTACCACCATCATTTGATTCAGTTTTTGAGTGATTGCATGTGCTTGCGGAGACTCGAAAACTTATGTTTACATAGTTATGAACATTTCTTCTATGGAAGGAAAGGAGATTAAATTAGAGAGAGGCATTGAACTCATCCACCATAGATAATGCATTCAATGCATGGTACAAAGGAAAAGAGAAACAAAACAATGGTAACAATGTATCTAAGAAATGTATGTTTAGATGTTATTATTGTGATAAACTTAGATAGTCCAATAGAGGTTATTAAGAAAGAAAGTATTACTTGGTAATAGGTTAAAATAAATCAAGACATTTAAAGATGGTTGATGGAGACAGTGAAGAAGAAGAATCGAGTCATTTTTCATTTTTGGTTTCACAACATCAATCAATAAAATTTACAACCTTGTATTTCAATTTAGACATATCTTATCATTACGAATTTCACAAGAATTGGTATATCTATGTGGGATGCCCATGTCACAATAAGTAATATTTTAAGTTATACATAAAAAAAACTTCAACTATATTTAATATGAGTAGTATATTAGGTTAGAAATAAATATATATATTTGATAATTATAATAAAAATTTGAAACATTTAAACCACCATAGATTTCATTCATCTCATCTCTTGGTAGATCAAGAGTTAAGATGGATCTATGCCTTTAGAAAAGTCCAAAGCAATGGAGACAATGCATCATGAATCCATCACAAGGATCAAAATATTTCATTCTACATCTCAAGATGTTAAAATAAAATAAAAAATCATAAAATTAGATAAATTATAAATTTGTTTTAAAATTTTATTAATTTTAATTTATTTTACCTTAATTAACAAAGGGAAAAATTATATATAAGTTAACACATATACAATTAAAAAAACTTGGAACGAGATTCTTAAACCATGAAAGATTTAACCTCCACCTTTACGATGATTATTCTTAATCTATCATACTTTGTTTACATATCACTGGGCCAATCCATGTTTTCAATACCATGCCCAAGAAACCATAACTCATTTCAAATGACACTTATTCATATGCCATTTTTTAATTAATCAATTTAATTAAAAGGGAGTTTATATCCATACCATCCACCTAATAATTATTGATAATTCAAATAAAATTCTCCAAGGAAGTTGCTATAACATGTATCCCTTGAAGAAGATTATTGTAGCTTGTATATCACAAGATTTCATTTGCATTATATTTTAGTAATAATTTCATAATTTTACTTAATACCATGACTAATTTATATTAATCATTGAAAGAACATTGCCTTTATGTTTTGCATAATATCTCTGAGGCCTCCACCCTTACCTGAACACCTTCGCCCTCATATGACCATTAAGACATTTAAGAGGATTAATCACATAAAGCATACAGGAAGTGATCATTGCTAGTGATGAAACACATATTCAAATCCTTGCTAGTGACATGTTGAGTTATAATGGCAGCTATCTCACCCTAGACCAACAAAGTCCATTACAATGTAGCTAGCTAGTATGAATATATAGTAAGGATCAAAATTCCACCAAAACTAACTAAATATAGCTTTAATTATTATTATTATTACTATTATTATTACAAAAAGAATTCATATATAAATTAAAAACACATACATTTAAAATACATGGCACAAGATTTTTAACCATGGATATTTATCTCCACTTTACCATGGAGATTCTTTTGTAAATAGACTTTGTTATAATACCATGTGCCAATAGCATGAATTATCAATACCATAAGCCCAAGAAAACAATACCATGGATTATCATAAGATTTCATTTGCATATCTTTTTAGTAATGATTTCATAATTTCACTTAGCAAACAATTTATACTAATCATTTGAAGCAAACAGTCTTTATGTTTTTGCATAATATTTCCTTGCACGTAGCATGAATCCATAAAGGAAATAAATACCATAAAAAATATCTAAATTATAACTTTATTATTACTATTATTATTAGCATGCTAGATTCCGCTTAACTCTAAGAGGGATCAAATCTCTCGAACTGTAAACGTATTTATCAATATTATGATTACTTTTATCAATAATATGTAAATACATCTAATATTAATATAATAATTTTAAAGACGCTAAATATAATCTCGTCATTTTAATTTTAAATATGCTTAGTTACCTCAGTTTGTTGAGATGATAAATATTGTTAATAAGTTTAATGAATGATTAATTTTATCAGTAATGTGTAAATATATACAATATTAATATAATAATTATGCTTAGTTACCTCACTTTGTTGAGATGATAAATATTGTTAATAAATTTAATGAATGATTAATTTCATAAATAATGTGTAAATACATATAATATTAATATAATAATTTTAAAGATGCTAAATATAATCTTGTCATTTTAATTTTAAATTTTTTTATTTACCTCGGTTTGTTGAGATGATAAACATTGTTAATAACTCTAATGATGAAAAATGATGAAATAAATATTTTGAATGAAAAGTGTCAATGTAATAGTGTTGAATGATAGAAAATGTGAATAATAGGAATATAGTCCTTCTTTATCTCTTTATATCACCCCAACACATGCACACTCTCTCTCCATCTCTCTCTTGTCACTCCTCTATATCCACTTCTCACTCTCTATGTATTTCTTCTTCACTTGATCTCTCCTCTTTTCTCGATCCCTCTCTCCTCCTCTCTCTCTCAAGTCCTCTCTCTCATCCTTCCTCTCTCTCATTTTCTCTCCTACCTCCCTCTCTCTTCCCCCATCTCCACTTCTCACTCTATGTATTTCTTCTTCACTCGGCCTCTCCTCTTTTCTCGCGCTCTCTCTCATCCTTCCTCTCTCTCCTTTTCTCTCCTACCTCCCTCTCTCTTCCCCCATCGCTCTCTTTCTCTCTCTCTTTTCCCTCCACTCGTCTCTCTTCCCCCATCACTCTCCACCTCTATCTCAAGCCCTCTCTCCCCCTTTCTATTCCCCCATTACTCTCTCTCTCTATTTCTCTCTCTTCCTCCAATCCTC
>APFE030634471.1:113331-149091 GCA_000404065.3 Pinus taeda | reverse complement strand
CACCAGTAGCTCCTAGCAACAGATTTCCTGTTGCCTCCAACAATTGTGTAGTTTCTGCTGCTAAGCTCCTGGCAACTGATTGCCAGTTCCCCTTACGAATTGTGCAGTTTCTGCTACTAGTGACCCAACAAAAAACTGCCAATTTCCTCTAGGAGTTGCGCAGCTGTGGCTGCCAAGATCCTGTCCTGTTCCTCTAAAAAAAATTCGCAATTTTTGTCTTCTAAATAGGAAGCCAAAGTAACCCTCACAACAATTCAATACCCCCCCGAAATACCAAGGCCTTGTGCTAGAAATGAACCAAAATAGAGAAGCTGTAATTCTACAAGTGTGTCACCAAGTGTTGTAGTAGCTACAACCACCCTCCAAAATTTTGGCCTGCACACATTTTTGGAGCCTCCCTTGAGAGTTTCACTTGATGACTACACACGCTCGAGTTCACTCCATGAGATCATGTGAGTCTTCGCATTCACCTTACTTGTTCATTTCACCAAGTCTTGCATGTTGATGTCAAAGTCATGCTTGTGACCATGTTCTAGTTATGCTTAAAGTATTTGCTTCCTGTATACTTGTTGTCTTTGCTATGAAAACATCTTTCATACTCACACACGGAGTCACATTCACTGTCATGCAAGCATCATCACAGTCGACCAACAATCAATCCCAAGTGTCGTGTTTGTTGCTTACATCATCGGTTAGTCATGTTGTACATGTGTGTTTGGATGGTTTGAGTTGTCTCGTCGTCAAGTCATGCAATTGTGTTTGCAAGATCACATATGCATCTTTCACTTGTTCACACACTTAGTCATTTTGCTGAAGTTCTGATGACTGGACTCCCCTCTGACAGTCGGACCATCATACCACCATCGACTCGATCGAATGTCACCCAGAACAATGTAGAAGCACCAAGCAAGTCATTTCAAGCTGTGTCACTCACAAGCAAAATCAGTCAGTCTCCATGCTAGTCAACTAGAGAGTTTGACCTAACAACCACCCTGGGACTAACTTCCCTAAAAAATTGCACAGAGGCTACAAGCATTGCCTACTCTATTGATTGAGAAAATTGCACAGATAAGCTAGATGACACCTAGTGCCCATCCCTGTTTCTCTCAAAAAATTGCGCAATGTTTCCAACTAACCCTCCTGACAGTCGACTGACTGCTCATCCAGAAAATTGCGTAGTTTTCATGAGTAGGCCCTCTATTGCCCAACTATCTTCTCAACTCAAAAATTGCAGAGAGATGATCAGTAAGACAACCTCCCAACATTAGTGCAGTTTCTCTCGCCAACATATCCCAGAAGTAGACTGTGAGTTCCCTCTAGGAATTATACAATTTCTACTACTAAGCTCCCCGCAACTGACTGCTAGTTCCCCTAAAAAATTGTGTAGTTTCTACTGCTAGTGACCCAATAGCCAACTGCCAGTTCCCTCCAGGAATTGTGTAATTTTGGTTGCCAAGCTCCAGGCCCATTCCTCCAAAAAATTATGCAATGTTTTTATGCCAAGCCTCCCTACAACCTGGCCTGTTCCTCCAAAAGTTGTGCAGTTTTTGCTGCCAAGCCCCGCTTCCTGCTCATTCCAGAAACTGCACAGATTGTGCCTATCTAGCCCTCCTATAGCCTAGACTGTTCCCCTCAAAAACTACGCAATTTTGTCCTCTAGCTAAGCCAAACCTCATGGATGGTCACTCACGATCAGGATTGCCCATCGTCATCACCCAATGGCTCTTTCATAGTTTTAATTAGCAGTGCCTAGAACCTCCATCCTACCTCGCGACCTTATTATCTCCCACAGTCACCTGCATCCGAAATGATCATGTATCATGGTGGAATAGGAGATTTTTGGATATGATGTCTTCTCATCATGAGTGACTACCGGAATAGGAATACAAAAAAATATTTCATGACGATGAATGGGATGAACGAAGTGAGCACATGAAAAATGAAAGGTTCACCACAGACGAATGAATGATTAATGCATAGAGAGGTTCTCACGAATAAATGATCATGCAAAGATGTGTTTGCGAATGGGCAAATGAGAAAACATGCAAGATTTTCTTATGGATAGATGAATAGATGGACATGCATGTTTCACGAACAAATGAACCTATCAAGCCTTCCAACATACAAGAAAAGAGCAATGTGCAAAAGCAACATCATGCAAGCTAATGACCATCGAAGACTCTGGACATTTTTCCATGTGGAGGTGAAGTTGTTACACACCATGAAGACATATATCATCCAACAATGCTACACTTTGACACACACACTATCAACACTGCAGCTTGACATGCACACCAACAACAACATGAATGCACCACCACTGTCTTGTTGAGTTGTGTAATGAGTCATGTCTTCCACCTCTCTACTGTGGGCCATATTATCTATCAATGTAATGCAACATGGAAGTCCAAGAGACCTACTTGTTGTACAAAGAGTCATGTAAAGTCGAAAAGTCATGGAAGTCAAACAACCATAAGGGTTAGTTTCACCCTTGGCTATAAATACCCCCTCATTTGTACATGCAAAGGAATTTTCACCTTAGCTTCTCCCACATAGCCAAGAGAGTCTATAATATTTTATTTTAAGAGTAAGTAGTGGCTCCGACGCCTCGCTCACAGGGTTAGTGATGTATGGTGTAATGATGTGTGTTGGAACTTTCACTTAATTCAGAAGCCTGCTAACAGGCCAACACACTTTCACACATGTGTTATAATTGTTGTAAGACTAATCTTAAACACTTGTGATGCATGTTACTTTATCCTTTGTCTTGCCCGTGGTGGCTACCTTCTTAGACATCAGACAAACCTTTCACATAAAACTTGTTGCAATGACCGTTGCACTCGTGCACACTAATCCATTAAGTGTTATAAGTGTTATCTTCCCTTGTGTGTTGTGACTGCCACATCCGTGTGGACTGTTTCACCGGAAGCTGAGCACGTCCTGTTATGTTGTGTGTTTCCAGTAGAGTTGGGACTTCTCCCAACTGACTTGGGACTCACTCTCACCCTCTCCCTCTACAGTGAAAGAACCATTGACACAAGTAACACTTACAATCACTAGGCACGCAGACCTCACTTATTGAAGACAAAGCAGATCACTCTCTTGTGCTGACAAGAAAGAGTTGAGGCAAATCTTTAAGATAATGGCAAACAGGCCATCCTACTGAATGGGACTCCCACACCAAACGATGTGAGGTCTAGTTGGGACTTCATATCGGGGTGATCCCCTGAATGTTGGCAGGTCCAACACCATCGAGAAGTGGACATCTATTGAGCATAGGTTTATCACTTTATCCAGACTCAAATGGACTAACTACAGAAAAGGAGTTGTGTCAGGCATACTATTAACCATTTTTTGTACCCAGTCATCAACCATGACAAAGGTACCCCCTTGGAGTCCTTTTCATGATCTTTTCAAATTCAGTAAACATGGAAAGACCACCGAGTTTACCCTTTCTAGATTCGTTAAACCTAAGTGGATTGGGAAAAAGTTGGAAGAAAGAATGGCTATTACTATCTATATCAGTCGAAAGTTTTAAGCGAGCAATGTATTGTCCATCCATTGAACATGGCACTTGTCCAACATATTCACCTTTTGTCAGGTCTCTTTGAACCCTACCATATTATGAGCCTTGCCTTGATTTCTTCATGTGTGTACATCCTTGTATCCTACTCTTTTTGGTGTTCTTGGGTCTAAGCCGTCTAGCCTCCTTGGTGTCGTGCCTTATGTTTTTCAAGGGATTGGCTACTATCTGTTGACCTTATCAACCACTTTATCATATGTCCATTTGACCTAACTCCATCTACCCTGTTGTTCTAGATCACTTCAAATAAATCTTTTATTATTGTTTCGTTTTGATTGATGAGGGACTCCTTATTGCCTCCTTGACAAATCCCTTCCTATCGACTTTAACAAATTATGTAGGAAGTCAAATGAGAAACATCACAGTACCCAAATTTTCATCCTCAGTGGCAGGTTTCCATGTGTTTGATTGGGGGTTTTCACTATTGGCTCCCACTTAGATGATTCTACAAGTGTTTGACACCAAATTCTTTATTCACACTCTCTAGATTGTACTAGGCATCTTGGAGACCATCATCCTTATTGGTGGTCTTCCTCACATCTGGTAATGGTTTTCATCATTGACCAGTAATAAGACAAATTCTCACATGTTTGACATTAGCTCCTTTATTTGCATGTGTAGAATTATGCCATTCCGTGACAGTGATGAAGACCTTGGGATAAGGCTTACATCACTCAGCCTTGTTTCCTCTCCCAAGTTGCGTCTTTTTTCTAGAGACAATTTATCCCAGTCTAAATACATTGCGAAAAAGTTTCGTGTTGTACTTACTAGTGGACATGATCTCTCATCTTCTATATGGATCCATAGTGTATTGTTTTAAATAATAAGAATGGGAATTCCCGACTCAGGAGATGATTTATATATGACATATGTTTGATGTTTTTTGCAGGCCTCCTTATGTTCCAATTCTCTGAAACTCTCTATCCTCAGTTGATTTATAAAGTAATTCTTCCATCACCTTATTCTCTGACCTCACACTTTAAGGGGTGTATGTTATCCATGAAAATATAAGAGGAGATTAGTATGGTTTTCGTTGAAATACACCCCTTTAAGCCTCCTTTTTCCAACTTATTTGGGACTATAATGCATGTTATGTACCATGAGGAAAATGTTATCCTAGTCTATAACACTTGTTCCCTTCATCAAACTTCTGCTACCAAATTCTCATTCAGTCGCAAGGCAAAGAGCCCAAGTTAACTTACTTTGACACTTATTCACTTAAGGACACTCATATGGTGGATGTGATCTCTTTATCCTCATATAAGAATTCTTCCTAAACAAGAAAAGCATGCGAAAACAAGAAAGATCCATACAACAGGAGTAAGATTTTTCCTAAGCATTAAAGAATCTAAAAAGTGGATAAAATCATTTTTTCATGAGGAAACATCATCCACCCAAAAGGCTTTTCCCAATTTCAACTAAGGAAGAATTTGTAAATCTTCATAGCCCTCACTAACCTATATATTGGAGGCTTGGCCATTGAGAAAAGGATCAAAATTCTTATATTGTTATGTTGTCGAGATACTAATTGAGAGAGAGATATTTTTTGGAGCTAGGAGCTAGAGGAGGTGTTGTTGCAACTACATCTATTGGTTATAATATCCTTCTTATTCAATAAAGATGGATCGATTTTTCTTGCTTCCTAATTGTTGTTCATTTTTTACTTCTTGTCTCTAACTAATGAATACTTGGAAGTTTTTCTTATCTTGAGTTATTCAGTAATGCAAAACTATTCATTTATTATATTTTTCATTATGTTGTGGCAAAAACACAATTTCCCCATTATTCAATTAATTCTCATTATGGGGACCCTTTGACTTAATATTGGTCATGTCGCTTTCTGATTTTTTGAATTTAGATTACTTCAATGAGTTCGATCTGTTTTTTTCTTCCTACCAAAACTTGTTTGATCTCATTTGGTTGTTTGGTTTGCAAATGACATCTAATTGAAGATTATATATTTTTCACTTCCTTGGCCTATTAAACGTATAAATTGTACATTACGTTTGTTTCATAAATTTATTTATTTATAGATAATTAATTTTCAATTGTAAATATTAATTTATATTTTATACATAGCCCCTGGGACCAATATTGATACAATCAAGTGGCTTTAGGTTAGGCCTTAACTATTAAAAAAGTGGTTATTTTTATGTAAATGAAATAATCAGAGATATTGAAATTCACATCGAAGGAATCCTTTTAGAATTCCCTGATGTCCAAACCCTGATCTATATTATAAATGGCATAAAGAGCATATTAAATTCGAAATATATATGTGGAAAACCATTTTTATAAACTTCAAAGTTAAAAAAAACATATCATATAACCAAAGTCTAACCATTATATAAAGGCATTATAATTTATAAGTGGTTGTGGGAGGGACCACCTACCAGACCATTACTCCCACTCCCATTAGGCTAAACACTTACCAAAAATTTTCAACTAAATATGATTTTAAAAACTTTGATACAACACTTCCTCCAATCTCCAACTTCCAATATTCATATCCCTCTGATCTTCGACTTCTGATATCTGTCAGGCTATGATAGGTTGGACCCGATATGTGTATTAACAATGGTCTAATCAGAATATCGCATCCGCCTGTATATCAAAACTTTTAAATGGTAAAAATTGTGAAACCCCCGATATCAAATCTCCAATACATTAGGTTCCAATATAATGGACCTAATAAAGTTATTAAATGGAGTTGAATATGATATTGCATTTGCTCCGTATTGGAGCCAACCAATATAGCAACTATTTCATTTTTTCTCATTTTAAAAGTTCCGATGAACTTACCTCCAATACCACTCAGCTCTTTCCACTTGTCACTAATATATATAACCTCTTTTTCATTAAGTAAAAAGCCACTCAGTTATGAAGTTGGGCATAATAAAAGTTAATTTATATTTTATTTTTATAATTCATTTTTCGTTGTAAAAACATTATATGCAACTAATTCTTGTTTCGTTTGAAATAAAATATTCCAGGACCGAAGAAGAAATAGATCAAGTGAAAATTCTCAAAGGAAACCCACCAAGTGGAATAGCATTTGATAATAATAGATAGAGGTGGTTGAAACAATGAGGCTAAGGTTCGACTTCACTGTGAAAAGTGAAATTCTATCCTATCAAAAGCAAACCAAACTCACCAGCACATTCCAAACAGGGTGATTTTTCTCAGCTGTGGCCATCTAAATTTGGCCAGAACCCCAACTGAAGGAATCATTTTGTTTCATCTTCTTCTAATTAACTCAGTTGTTGAGAAATAGAGTGGAACTGTTAATATTTCCACTTGTATAATTACCCATCTCTGATTTTGAGAAAAAGGGGGATTCAAATCCGAGAGAAAAGAGGAAGAGTAATACTAGAGTTTACAACCTGTTTGTATAGAAGGAGTTAAGACTCATTTTCACTATTGTAGTGAGATCGAATCCATCTGTGAAGACAACGAATCGATTTAGAGACAACAAAGGATCTGCACTATTGTAATCCTTTGATGTTTGATGTAATTGATTCATTTTTATAATAAGATTTATTTCTGTAATCAGATGTACATTACTATTTCTTTCTCTATTATTGAAAATAAATTCTTTAGATTTCATATTCATTTATGGAGTATGAGTATGTATGTGGCTTTTCAACACTACTGTTGACTATTTACTGAAATGCTTATTTACAATCTAGGCAAGTTATCTTGCAAGGTTAATCATAAATGAGTTTTGAAATTGGAACTTGCATAAGGGCAGACCTTTATCTCCTTCAGATGCTAGCTATCTAAAAGTTTATTCTTATACATGTCTTTCTTTCCACATGTCACGTATTTGAACTATTTCAGTATTTTGACATGAATCTTGTTGTTCTTATGCATATGCTATATTGGGAATTGGATATGTTTGTAGTTGGATATCTGTTAACTATTTAATAGGAATTTATTTTTATACATTTTCTCAAACAAACATTAGATATTGGAACTATTTCCATGATCTATTTCCTTTAATTATTTCCAATTTCAACATACTAATGTTTATTTTCTTTTCCTGTTCATTTTTTTTTTGCTCTTGATTGAGAGAAAACTAATCCTTCCTTCAATCAAGACAGGTCTAGGATTAGATGCATCTTAGATTATACTTTGCATTTAGTTACACTTTCTGCATCCTAAAAGTCTCCTCATATAGGGGAAGTATTTAGAGTGGTTTGGATGGGCCGCAAAGTCAGCGTAAGGATCACTTTCTTGCCTGATCAATAAGAAGAGTCAATCTAATGTCTCTTCTCTATTGGTAGGTGAAAGTCATAATTTAAGCTAGTAGAGATAGAGAGAGGTTAACTGGACGTAATTGAACTAGTTGGAACCACCATTTCAACAGAAAAAGAACTATTTTAAGTTCCTTACCTGGTGGTATCCCTTAAAATGTTGAAAGGTCATTTTTTCCGATCAACATTTTTGGCGCTAGAAGGAAGGCCTATTTTAAATTGTTTGTTAAATTTTTTATGCATACTTTTAAACTTTGAATCATGAGTTCCTCCAAAAAAATCCTTGGAGATGCTTTAGTGTATCACAATCAAACACTACTCCAATCAATGGATTTAAAACCTTTTTAAAGGTAAAGTTCAATGGTAATTCTTCTGCCTTTAATGACATTTTTTTTTGTAAACTGCGGTACTTTATTATCTACAAAAATATATAAAAGTACAAAACTTAGGTCCTCAATCTGCCCCGAAGGGAAACCAGATCTGTTGGATCCTATATTCACAATAGTCAATACTGTTTTCAAAACTAATTATTGTCAAACTGGTAAGAACACATAAAGCCTTCTACACCCAGATTTATCCCTCAAACTAAATTATGCTCATTCCAAAAAGACTAACCCCCTAAGCTACTGCCGCAAGGGTGGACCAGATGAAGCTTCTAAGAAACAGGGTTTTTGACATGCAAAAAGGAAAAAAGGAGCAAAAACTAGGCCTTTTGCAGCGCTGAAGGTCCTCAGTCGATGTTGATATTGACTCTGTCTTTCCTCTGCTCCAACGGCATAGCTTTGATTTCCTTAAGGAGTTCATTCTGTTGCTTAACCAGCTCCTCCACATTTGCGACTTCCTTTTTCGCCGCTGCAGTGTCCTGCGCCATCTCCACCATCTCAGCCGCAACCTGCTCCATGGCCTTGGCTAGGAGATGCTTCAGGACCTAGTAAGTGTGAAGTGCGCGGCGGTACAAAGTGAGTCTGCCCCGAGTGTGACCAGGGTCCGGCAGCTGCAGGGACCAATCGTTCATTTCTGGATCAGAAGGCTCCTCTAACACCTTCTCCTCCATGGCCTCGATAATGTTCCTTATGTGAGCATTTGAATCCATATTATAGGCTTGTTCAGCCTCATGCACAGTCCGACTGATAGACTTGTTCCTTCTCTTACGTCTTTTCTGAGTCCTGTTACCCTCCGCATTACTGGTGGCTTGACGGGGGCAACCTCTTCCTCTCTTCATCTGATGATTTCGCCCTTCTCCCTCCTTAGCTTGCTCCGAGCCTCTACTGCTCTACCTAGTTTCAAACCGCTTGACTCTGGGTTCTTTAACCTACCTGCAGTCTAACTCCTCCGAGCTTTCGATTTCGATTTTAGCCCTGATCCCTTCGCAGCACCTGCCCTCAGCCTCTAGCTTCTCCTCTTGGACAACCTTATCTCTTCGCTCGTCACCTTCTTTGGATTTCTGCTGTTAGACATTCTTCCTGTGTTCCTCCTTATAGCTTCCCTACCACCTTTGCTCGTATGATGAGAATGCTCCCCCTTGCGCATGCCACTAATACCCCGAATGCTCGCTTTGGGATTGTGAATCATTTTTTGTTTTGGGCCGCGTCCCTGTCTTGCTGCGAAATCATTAATTATCGCTGACAGGGTGTTTAGGGCGCCGCCCTTATGTCCTCTCCTAATTGCCACCGGGTGATGTCTTAATATCCTTCTCCCTCTCCACGCGGGGTAGAAATTATGCCTGTTCTGCATCATGATTATCCTTACTAATGAGCTGTTTTAGCCCATCCCATCTTGCCAACATTACCTGATTGGTCCAACTGTCGTCAATTGGCTCCATTTGTTCTTTGCTTCCCCAATTTGCCAGGCAGTCCGCGGGTTTATTGCCCTCTCGTCTAACATGCGAAGTGATCTTGAAGTCGATTGCTGTCAGCATTTCCTCTATGTCTCGGACTGTGCTAGCACTTTGCCAGCTTTTCACTACCTTCTCCCAATTATTTCCTTGGATTAATTTCCTTATCGAATTAATAACCAAGGTGGAGTCCCCTTCAAGTTCTAACTTCCTATAACCATTTATTCTGGCAATTTTAAGGCCTTGATATACCGCCATGAATTCTGCCTCATTATTGGTCATTGTTCCGCCATGATCAGCATAGATCCATTCTGTAACCCCTTCTCCATTTCTGAATATTCCACCCAAACCCGCTGGACCTGGGTTCCCTTTAGCAGCTCCGTTGAAATTGAGTTTAATAAACCCTTCTGGAGACTTTCTATAAGCCTCACGACTTTGATTTTCTGATTGATGGTTCGGCTTGGATTTTTGATGGTAGATCATCCCCTGTTCTATATTCAGCTTCTTTAGAATCTCTGTTTCAGCTTCCGTAGTTTTATAATCCTCATCTACCCAATTCTTCGCTAGGATTGACTCTTTTATTTGCCTTAGCGTTCTCTTCCATATTTCCTCCGGACCTGAGGACTTCCCTTTAAATATTCGACTATTTCGTTCCTTCCATAGATTCCAAACATTGAAGCCTGCTGATATGCTCCACGCTCTTCTAACTATAATTCTTTGAAACTTTCCTTCTCCCCAATCGCTAAGGGTTTGAATTATGTCTCGCGGGTTTCTTTCTGTTGTCGCAAATAAACTTTTCGTTTGCTCCCACTGGAATTGAGCCGCGCTGCATCCATTAAGCAGGTGTTCCTGATATTCTTCCTCTGAATTACAGAGGCAACACCTTGCTGGGCCTGAGAAGCCTCTTTTTTGAATTTTGTCCCATGTTAAAATTTGCTTTCTTCCAACAAACCATGCAAACAATTTAATCTTCGGCCACCACTTTGTTCTCCATATCCTTTTCCACTTTTGTTCTTCCTCCCTCGGATCATCCTAGGTTTTAACTTTGTAGGCTTCTTTTATGGAAAATATCCCTTTCGTTTCTTTTCCCCATCGGAGGATGTCTCTGCCTTCTCTCTTTTTTATCTTCCTGGAGTCTATTTCCTTTCCGAAAGTTGTTTTTTGATCTTCTGTTGCATTCCTTTTCCATTCCTCCAGAGGTTTCCATTCTCACCATTCCTCATTTCCAGGTTCTGCAATCCAGTAATCTTTAACCATGAGGAGGCGTCTATCCACACCTGTTCTGTAGATTTCCTGCATACCTTGAAGGTTCAGCATTTTCTCCCTTTGCTGCCAAGCTTCATCCCAAAATCTCGTTATCTGACCTCCTCTTATTTCCCAGAATATATGTTTGTCTATTAAATCCCTGCTTTGGGTGGATAATTTCCAAATATCTGATCCCCGAGGTATATTTTGTTCCCTTAGAATTTCTTCAGGGGTGAGAGGCAGATTATATTTTGCATTCTAGATTTCTTTCCATAAGTACGGTCCCCCTTGTAGCCATCTCCATCTTAATTTGGCAGCGAGTACTTGATTTAAGATCCATGGGTCTCTGAGGCCTAAGCCACCTTTTTCCTTGGGTTTGGTTAGACTATTCCATGAACAGAGGGCTCACTTCTTTTGTTGCTTCGGCCCCCCGCATAGAAATTTTCTATAAATCTCTACCAGTTTATTACAAATTCCTTTAGGGGCAACCATCATGGATAATCGATATATCGAAATAGCTTGTATAATGGCTTTGAGCAGCACTACCCTTGCTGCCAGGTTCAGAGCACGGAAAGTCCAGTTATCCAGCCTTTTCATGATCTTCTCAAGGATATTTTTCCAATTCCCTATTTTAAGGGTAGATGTGTCTAGCATAGTTCCTAAATATTTGGTAGGGAGGTCCCCTATCCTATATCCCATGACCCTGGTGAGATGATTCTTAACAGGTTCCACAGTATTAAAGAAAAAGGTTCTAGATTTGTCATTATTCACCTCCATCCCTGAACTTTCCATAAATATCTCAAGAATTTTATTTATCCTTTTGACTTCTTTCAGGGTAGCTTTGCAATAAATCATTATGTCATCCACAAATTGTTGGTGAGTGACTGTGGTTTGATTCCCCCATAATCTGAGGCCTTGAATTTTCCTTTCTCTTAATTCTTTTTTAAAGTATCTACCTAATACTTCTACTGCAATTATGAAGAGAAAGGGGGATAAGGGGTCCCCTTGTCTGAGGCCTCTTGTAGCATTGAATGTTGCTGATGGCGCTCCATTCAGCAGAATAGAGAAATTCGGAGTAGAGATCATGCTTAGGACCCAGTTCACCCACCTATCACAGAATCCAAAGGCTTTAAGAATCCTTTCTAGGTACTTCCAACTTAGCCTATCATAGGGTTTTGAGAGGTCAAGTTTAATTAGCATACCTTTTTCTTTTTTCGTTTTCAGGGTGTGGAGGACTTCCTGAGCTACCACAAGCCCATCCAGAATCTGCCTTCCTTCAACAAACCCAGTTTTCTTTGGGGAGATAATACTTGGCAAGATCAATTTTAGTCTCTGAGCTACAATTGATGCCACTATCTTGTAGATGACGTTACAAAGGGCTATAGGGCGAAAGCCATCAGCTTGCTCGGCCTGATTAGTTTTAGGAATAAGGGTTAAAAGGGTTGAGTTTATTCCTGGCCATATTCTTTGATTTATTCTGGCCTCCTCTACAACTTCCAGAACTTCTGCTGCAAGAAACTTCCACCCTGCTTGGAAGAATTCTACAGTATACCCATCCGGACCAGGAGCTTTGTTCGTTTTCATGTTTCTAACAATATCCTCCACTTCTTCCATGGTGATTTTCATCATGAGTGCCAGGTTTTGATCTCTTGTGACTACATTTGGAATTTCTCTGCTTATCTTTGCTATGGCATTTGATCTGTTAGTTTGCGGTTCCCTCCGAATGTCTTTGAAGTGATTGACCATCACTTTTTCTATTTCTTCATGTTGTAGAACTCTTTGCCCTTCTTGGTTTTTTTATAGAGAATACTCTGTTTCATTGTCTATGCTGAACCATTGCTTTATGGAAGAACTTAGTATTCCTCTCTCCCTCCCTAAGCCACTGAACCCTTGATTTCTGCTTCCATAAGATCTCTTCTTGTTTCCTTCTTTCTTCTAGCTGGTTTAATATCATACCCTCTTCTTTTGTTCTCTCCTCCTTTATTCCTTCTATGATGTCCATCTGCTGAAGGTCTTCCATTCTTTGTTCTAGTCTCTTTTTTTCTTCCATAATGTTCCCAAATTCTTCTTTATTCCATTTCTTTATCTTATTCTTCATTTCCTTTGGTTTGAGTTGAAAGGTGTGCATCTTATTTTTTCCTTTTTGATCACTCATCCTCCACCATTATTCTAGCTTCTCCATCAGTCCTTCATTTCTCAGCCAGAAAGCTTCGAACCTGAAGGGTTTTTTGGGAGGTCTTTGCTTTAAGTCTATTTCTAATTTAACCGGCCAGTGGTCCGATCCTACTACTGGGAGAATGGTGGCTTCTATGAATACATCCTTCAACATGATTTGTTCTGAGATTAAGAATCTATCAAGGTGAGAGGCTATTTGGTTAGCTCCTCCTCTTCGATTATTCCACGTATGACTTCCATTGATGGTTTGGATATCGATTAAGTGCTGGTCCCTTATGAGGTCTCCAAACTGTTCCATTACCTTATCCATTCTCCTTGTTCCTCCTCCCTTTTCACCTGAGGTTTTAATCAGATTAAAATCCCCTCCTACTATCCATTGTTTTCCTGGTATGAGGCATCGCAAGGCTTTTAGGTTTTGCAAAAAATTTTCCTTTTCAGTCTGAATATGAGGTCCATACACTCCTGTTTTAATAACCTCCTACGTCGTTCCTACTATAATTGTTGTTCTTGATAAAATTCTTGGGAAACTCATCCAGTTACTAAAATGTATTTCCTATGGATTCCAAATGATTATCAAACCTCCTGCGCTTCCGATCACATCCTGTCCCATCATTTCATAGCTACTCCTGTTTCTATTCAGAATTTCTCTCATTTTTTCAGTACTTATTTTTGTTTCTTGTACTATCATTATATTGGGCTTCTCTTTTCTCAATCTTTCATTCAAATACCTTTGTTTGCCTCTGCTGTTGAGGCCTCTTATGTTCCATCTTGTGATAATCATCTTAACAGTTTTGGGGGGGATTGGAAGACCTCTGAGAGAGGAATCACTCTTCCAGAGTTAACAAGCATCTCACCCACTTCTTGTATCATTTCACTCATTGTTCTTCTCCCTCGTTTTTTGCCTCCTTGCCAATGCTGCCCGCTCCTATGCTTTGCGTTTCCTGTTTCTCTGGTTGTTGGTTTTCCTTCTCCTTTGTTAGTCTCTTTTATTCCTTGTATCTTTGAAATGCTTCTTTGTATCTCTGTTTTTGCTCTTCTGGGATGAATCTTTCATCAAGCCTTTTCCATTCCTGTAGAAGTCTCACCATTACTTGTTCTTCTTCTTCTCCTTTTTTTTTCTTTGGGTCTATTTCCATGTCTCCTTGATCTCCTTGGGTTTCACTTGGGAGTTCTACCCCCTGTTCATTATTCCTGTTATCTGTTTCTTTGTTTGTTTTTTCATTTATTACCTCCATTCCTTCTATTTCTTCTTCCTCGCTAACCTCTGTCTCCAAACCTTCTTCCTGTAGGACTTTAAACATGTTTAGTGATTCTGTTTTATGGTTTTCTTTTTGTTTACCCATTGGCATCTTTTTACTTCCTCCTCTTCTTCTTCTTTGAACTTCTCTGAATTCCTCTTTTTCTTCCCTTGTTTTCCTTGTTGTGTTGCTCCCGCTTTTTTCTGCTTCCCTTTCCTTTTCAGCTAGTGTAATGGGGCATTCCCTAAAAAGATGACCATACTCGTGGCATCTTCTGCAATGAAAAGGGATATGTTCATAGTCTATAGGTTGATGCCATAGCTCATCATGATATCCCAGTTCGATAGTATCTGGTAGAGGCTCTGTGATGTTCATGTAAGCACATAATCTAGCATAAGTGTTTTATTTTCCCCTCTTTGTTGTTTCTGCCACTTTAACAAAGGAACCTATTGTATTTCCTATGCCTTTAAGGATCTCTGGTTCCCAAAATTCTGATGGTAGACCAAAGAGTCTTATCCAAATCGGGGCAGCTAACATTCATTCCTTATCTGGATTGTAGCAATCTACCCATTCTCTCATGAACACACCAACGTTGTTCATGAAATAAGGTCCTTCCTCAAAGATTCGACCCCTATCTTCTAGATTTGAAAATATGACAGTGAAGAACCCCTTTGCTCCCAACTTGACATCCACATGTCCTTTTGGTTTCCACCTCTGATGGATCCATCTCATAAGATCCTTCTCAGCTGGCCAATATCCTATGAACTTGCAAATCAAGGCATAATCTCGCATATGGCTTCTATAATTTTCTAGTCTATTAGGGGGGATTACAAACCTGGGTCTGCTCATTGTCCTTGGTAGGCATTTGCTTTGGAATCCTGATCTCCTTTGAGCTCCAGCTGCTGAAGTTTCTCCTTCATTGGTTCGGTCTCCGTCAATCTGCTTTTCCTTCCTATTTTCCCTTGTTAATGTTGCTTTGAAGGAGGGGATCTCTCCCCTCCCTTGCTCCGTCTCCATTCCTTCCCTTCCCTGCGCGATTACTATCTTTTTCTGAAACCAATCCCGTTGATAAGCCAAACGGGCCTTCGGACCAGCATCGAAACCCTAGCTACCTGCAGGTGATCGCAGCTCTAGAGCTCCTCCGAATCAATTCATTCCATCACATTATCCAAATATTAAATGAACTATCGCCTTTAATGACATTTTTGAGTTCATTTCCAATTCTCAAAAATTTAATATTGATGAGGTTGATCTTGGCAGGATTTTCACATATACTTTGATAGATCAAGCAAAAGACTAGTGTCTTTCACTTCCAATTTCCTCGGTACATATCTCGGATGAGTTTGCATTGATGTTCCTTCAGGATTTTCAATGATACAACTACAAAAAGGTGTGCAAAAAACTACTTGAATTGCTTAGGACAGAGGATGAGCCCTTGGATCAATTTTCAGTTAAATTTAAATTGACATTAATGCTCTTGAAATCCAATGACTTACGTCCTAAACATCAATTAACGAGTTGGTTTAAGTATTTAATTTCTCTTCCTTGTAATTCTATTGAAGCATCAAAAACCAAGGAAGACACTAATAAAGTCATTTATGGTAATGAAACTATTGAATTTGGTTCTTCTTCATCTTCAAAAACTGTTTTAATTAATTCCCAATCCTTAAATGAATTAGTTTTTGAAAGTGAAAAAGATAATAGTTCAAATACTTCCTCCCATAGTCATAATGATTTCAATGATTATAAATCAACTCTGATTTCTCAATCCTACAATGATATTGTACCTTCTTGCAGTTTTAATCTTGAAGATAATAATGATTTTAAATTCATAATCATTTGTAAAAAGGAAATATCTGTAAGCAAACTTCCACTATGTTGTAACATAATTTGTAACATAGATTTATATTGCAAATTACCTTTCTCTCATTCTTTTCAATTTCTTTCTTTTTTCATTTTTATTTTTTATTTTGTGCACACACTACGCTAGCATCTTGAGCAACAAAGTTCCACATTATCGTCAAATGCATTAATTAGTACATGCAGTAATCAATTTGAAAATTTAAATCATCTATTTCAATCTATTCTTAGGTTGGGGTTCTATCTTATGACTGGACAGATGATTTCATATTTCCAAATGCATTTTACATGAATGATAACACTCAAGAGTACAACTATACATTTTTACCAGCCATGCATTCCTTTCATAAATATTCATCATTGTTATCCACTCGATTCTTTTGAAAATAATATTTATGATTTTTCTTTTTCTTTACAACAACCTTTCATTTGAAAAGATTTAACATTTAATATTGGTTTGTCGTTTCCTCTCCCTTTGAATTCTTTTCAAACATCCAAATCACATCCTTATCTTGATGATCCTATAGACAAATATTTGGAAGAGGTTCAAGGGAAGTATTTTGTAGATAATTTTGTGTTTATTTTTTCAATTTCAAAAGGTGTGTTTCATTTTTGTTTTAATGTTTCAGCTACAAGTTTAATTTTGTTGACATTTGTTGTTTGCATGCATGCAAAACTAAAGCTAAGAGCATGGTTACGTTGGAAGTTTGATTTCACCTAGTCTTAATCTACTTTTTTAGATTATGATTAGGGATAGATTATATTTATGTTTGTTAATGTTTTGTAGATTTAATAAAATATGATTTTAAACAATCTTAAGAAATACATGGAAGAAGATGAAGATAAATGAGATAAAATTATTACCAAACTCTTCCAGGTATGCATCATTTGATTGTTTTATTTCAGATTGTTCTTACTTTCCTTTAGTTGTTTCTTCCTTATGTTTGTTTGTCTTCTTGTAGGTTTTCTTTGGAATAATTTGGAAGATCAATAAAGTAGTTGTGAAAATTTTAATGAGGACAACTGCTAAAATGCATTCATGACGATTTTATTTCTCATTTCCAAAGCTTTCATTTATTATGAAATATTGATTATGAAGAATTTATATTTTGTTTGGAAGCCAGACTTATAAAAGGAAATTAACCTTGTTTGAACTTTTATAAGCAATTTCCTTTTGCAACTCCCCATTAGATTAAAAACTTATTTAATGAATAGCTAACTTACTAAGCATGACAACATTAACATGATTGGAATTGTTCTTAACAAGAAACATAATATCTATGCCAAGATCATTCTTTTTTCTTGTTTAAGTTGAGTATTATTTATCTTATGATTTTCTTTTTGTGGTTGTTTATTTTTGGGTTTTGCTAGCTTCTCTTGGCTCTTGACTTTGGGTTTGAATTAATAACATGTCACTTCTACCCTCTGCCATACCTTGAGTGCCACTTTGACCTTTGCCTCAGGTTGATTTAAGTAATATTACCAAGCCTTTTTAAAGGATTCTTTTTAACCCAACTTTGGTTAATACTTGAGAACTTTTTACTCTTATCTAATGAAATCCATTAGTAAAAGGAAGAATAAAAGGAAGATCATTAAACTGCTAGTTTTCAGACTCATATTGAAGTCTTGACATTGTTATCCTCTATTAGTATTTGAATGCTCTCCTACCTTAATACATATAAGAAAACTACTTTATAATAAGCCATATCCTAAAACAGATACTAAGGTTACAAAAGAAACACACTAGTTTAGTATTATATAACTCTTCCATGTCATCCCCATCTCTTAAGGAGAGGAATTGTCTCCCCGTCTATTTGAACAAATTATCAGAGTATAAATTAAAAGTTGTGTGAAAAACCTGAAAGATAGGGAGTCTTTGTAATGAGCCAACCTACCATGATCATGGGCTTTGAATATTATGTCATTATCGTATTTGGTCACCAAGCCAGGATAACGGCTCACAACACTTCACTGTAAGACAACAAGTCTCATCACGAGGCAACTTGTTCATGACTATCAACACTTGTGAATGGTATTGTCATATCTCATCACCAAGCTAGGAAAATGGTTTTTAGAGTTATTAATGAAATATGCCTTCTCTGAAATACTAAATAGTAGATGGGATACTGAAATTCCTTTGGGTTTAAAAGGTAACCCTGTTGAGTCTATGGACGCCTGCTGGTAGTAGTGGCTCTACGTATGATAACGAGAGTTCATCTTTCTTACTAAACACAATGCTAAACTTTTTTCCTTTAGTTTATGATGTCATTAATTAATGGTTATTGTAAACATGATATTACTATTATGATTTCTACAAGAGATGTTCAAAATTATTAAACTCTCTTTTGAGGGATTTCATAGAGTCTGAATCTTAGAATTTTTATTTTATTCAACCTTTATCCTTTTTCTTTTAGGATTCCATTAATAATAAAACATAGATTTTTCCCAGTGTGTTACCATTGTTGTGGTAAAAACACAATCCCCATTATTCACTTAATTATCATTATGGGGACCCTTTGATTTAATATTGGTCATGTCACTTTCTGATTTTTTGAATTTAGATTACTTCAATGAGTTCAATTTGTTTTTGTCTTCCTACCAAAACTCATTTGATCTGATTTGGTTGTTTGGTTTGCAAATGACATCTAATTGAAGATTATATATTTTTCACTTCCTTGGCCTATTAAATGCATAAATTGTACATTACGTTTGTTTCATAAATTTATTTATTTATATACAACTAATTTTCAATTGTAAATATTAATTTATATTTTATACATAGCCCCCGAGACCAAGATTGATATAATAAAGTGGCTTTAGGTTAGGCCTTAACCATTAAACAAGTGTTTTTTTTTAAATGAAATAATCAAAGATATTGAAATTCTGACATCAGAGGAATCTTTTTATTATTATTCGATGTCAAAGCCCTGATCTATATTATAAGTGGCATAGAGAGCATATTAAATTATAAATATATATGTGGCAAACCCTTTTTATAAACTTTGAAGTATTAAAACGAACATATCATATAACCAAATTCTGACCATTATATAAAGGCAATATAATTTATAAGCAGCTGTCAGAGGGCCCACCTTCCACATCATTACTCCCGCTCCCATCAAGCTCAACACTTATCGAAGATTTTCAAATCAACAAGCTTTTAAAAAATCCAATACAACACTCCCTCCGATATCAAACTTTCGATATTCATATCCCTTTGATCTCTGACTTCTGATATTTGCTAAGATCCGATAAGTTAGACCCGATATACGTATTAATGATGGTCTAATCAGAATATGACATCCGCCTGTATATCAAAAATTTTAAATGGTAATGGCTATAAAACCTTTGATGTCAAATATTCAATACAAGGCTCCAATATAATGGACCTGATAAAGTCATTAAAGGGAGTTGAATATGCTATCGCATCTGCTCCATATCGAAGCCACCCGATATCACAACCATTTCTTTTTTTTTCTCATTTCCAAAGTTATGATGAGATTACCTCTGATACCACTCAGCTCTTGCCACTTGTCACTATTCTAGACAACCTATTTTTCATTAAGTAAAAAGCCACTTAGTTATGAAGTTGAATTTACATTTTATTTTTATAATTCGTTTTTCACTGCAAAAACATTAAATGTAACTAATTTTGGTTTTGTTTGACAAAAAATTTTTCAAGGTTGAAGAAGAAATAGATCCAGTCAATATTCTCGAAGTAACTCCACCAAGTGGCATAATGTTGGATAAGAATAAATAGAGGTGGTTGAAACAACGAGGCTAAGGATGGACTTCACCATGAAAGGTGCAATTCTATCCTGTCATAAGAAAACCAAACTCATCAACACATACCAAACATGGTGATTTTTCTCAACTATGGCCATCTACATTTGGCCAGAACCCCAACCGAAGGAATCATTTGTTTAATTTTCTTTTAATTACTCAGTTGTTGAGAAATATAGGGGAATTTTAATGTTTCCACTATGTATAAATATCCATCTCTGATTGTGAGAAAAAAGGGGATTCGAATCCAAGAGAAAAGAGGCAGAGTAATACTAGAGTTTACAGCCTATTTGTATAGATAGAGTTAAGACTCATTTGTACTATTGTAGTGAGTCTATTGGATCCATATATGCAGACAAGGAATAAATTTAGAGACAATAGAGGATCTGCACTATTGTAATTCTCTGTTATTTTATGTAACTGATTCATTTTTATAATAAGATTTATTTATGTAATCAGATGTACATCACTATTGCTTGCTCTATTATTGAAAATAAATTCTTTAGATTTCATATTCATTTTTGGAGTATGAGTATGTATGTGGCATTTCAACACTACTGTTGACTGTTTATTGAAATGCTCATTTAGAATATGGTCAAGATATCTTGCAGGGTTAATCAGAAATCAATTTTGAAACTAGAAATTGCATAAGGACAAACCTTTATCTCCTTGATCTGCTAGCTATCTAACAATTTAATCTTATAGGTGTCCAGCTTTGCACATGTCCTATATTTGAACTATTTCAGTATTGTGACATGAATCTTTTTATTCTTATGGATATGCTTTATTGGGAATTGGAGATGTTTACAGTTGGATTCCTGTTAACTATTTAATAGGAATTTATTTACATACATTTTGTCAAACAAGGATTAGATCTTGGAACTATTTCCCTAATCTATTTCCTTTATCTCATTCCAATTTCAACCTACTTCTGTTTCTTTTCTTGGTCTTTTTGTTTGCTCTTGATTGAGAGAAAGACTAATCCTTCCTTCAATCAAGATAGGTCTAGGATTCAATTCATCTTAGATTATACTTCGCATTTAGTTCTAGTTTCTGCATCCTAGAAGTCCCGTCATATAGGGGCAATATTTAGAGTGGTTTGGATGGGCCATAAAGTCATCTTAAGGATCACTTTCTTGTCTGATCAACAAGAAGAGTCAATTTGATGTCTCTTCTCTATTGGTAGGCGAAAGTCATACTTTAAGGTAGCAGAGATAGGGAGAGGGTAATTTGACAAAATTGAACCAGTCAAAACCATCATTTCAACAGAAAAGGGAATGTTTTAAGTTTCGACCAAGTGGTCTCCCCTAAAATGCTGAAAGGTAATTTTTGCAGATCAACACATTATGAAGATTATTATGTTGTGATGGTTTACTTGCTTTCTTTTTATGTGCAGGACTAGTTTTTTAAGCTAGCTAGGAGCACTTACGTGCTACACTACCAACTCCAGCAAACCTACATGCAAGGAATCATGAGTTTACATTCCTTTGATTTGGTCAATCATTGCTTGACCTCTTACATTATTGAAGTATTGAGCCTTAAAACAATATTTCCCTTACCCTGTATGTCCTAGGTTTCCAGGAGAAACTGAGAGGGTTTTATTTTTTTCCAACTGATCATAATTCCCTATAGTAGTACCCATCTCGTCTACATTAAATTGGGATGTAAACTTGTGCGCCAACCTCAAAGTAGACTAAACCCCACTCTTAAAGACATTGTGAAAGAAAAGTTGCAAAAGATATTGGATGTAGGATTCATTTATCCCATTTCTAATCTAGGTGGATATTGGTGGAAACCCACCTATTCCACGTGGATGCCCACCATTGTTTCTTTCAGTTTTTTAGTTTCCTTAATTGTAGCACAATTTACTATTTTTGGCAATTTTTCGGGTCTTAAACTTTTGGAGCCGTTTTTAGGCC
This sequence comes from Pinus taeda, assembly GCA_000404065.3. Classification (NCBI taxonomy): domain Eukaryota; kingdom Viridiplantae; phylum Streptophyta; class Pinopsida; order Pinales; family Pinaceae; genus Pinus; species Pinus taeda. Next base: position 127,198 of record APFE030634471.1, on the reverse strand, counting down.
CTAAGCGATGTTTTTTTGGAAATCTTCCTCCAAGCAATTTCATTGAAATTGTGTTTTTAGTTGTATTCCTCAGAGAGATCTTTCCAATGAGGTATCATGCACGTCAAATGGAGATAATATGACCAAGTTACGACCTCGGGAAGTTGGCTACCCAACTAACCCCAACGGGGCCCATAAACTCTTGGTGTTACATCTCCTTGGGTTAGGGATTTGGTTGTTTAAGGTTTTCTCTTATTGTTAAATAATTAAAAGGCCCTTGAGCCTCATTGTAACTCCGTTCAGAGGCATGTAGCTACCACATCTCTTCTCAAAGATAAGCTACCATTTCTTGAGTTAGTCTCATTTCCATTCTGTTTGTAAGCATATTTCAGTATTTGATATTAATGAAAGATAGTGTTATTTCTGTTTCATTTCTATATTTATGGTTATATCTATAATTTGTTGTGTTCTTATTTAAATTTAGATCAATGGTATCAGAGCAGTCTCCTCTTTCTCTATTTTTCTTTTCATGTCCCCAACAAGGTCGAGATATAAGGACAAGGGCTTAAGCTAGTCAAACCTTTGCAAGACCAGCCTCAGAAATCCCAATGGCCTCCCATGGGGGAAGAAAAGAAAGACGAGGGAGCAGAATATCCTATCAAAATATTTCTCGAGGAGGCCCTGGAGAAACAAAGGAACGCGATGATGGATAACTTTTCCCAGATCCTTCAACAATTGCCCACCGGTTGTGCAACCACATCCAATAGCCACTCTGGAGGCTCCACACCTTTTAAGGTACAAGTAAACTTTTACATTCCCATATTTGAGGGCGAAATAGATGTAGATGCAGTAGATAAATGGTTGAATATACTAGAAGGGTATTTTTATATTCATGATTTTTCTAGCCGAGAAAAGATTACCTTTTCTCTTCTCAAAGCTACCCCCCACATCAAGGACTGGTGGGAAACTTATTGTGAGAAACAGGATGAAAGTACGAACTCACTGTTTTCAGCCACCCCCACTTGGAATTCATCCCCGGATGCCATCAAGGAGTAGTACTACCCTTTCGAGAGCTACGAGGATAAATACCTAAAGTGGACCATGCTGTGGCAGGGAAGGGACCAAGATATGTTGGAGTTTACCAATGTTTGTCATACCCTTATCACGAAGTTCAGTATCAAGGATTATGAGAAACATATGGTACTCAAGTACTACAGATGCCTACATAGATACATCTAGGATGAGATGGAGTTCCTAGACATCTCCTTGCTCAACAGGAGGTACCAATATGCCGTCAAGATCGAGTAGAAGTTTAAACAGAAGAAATGAGACTTTGGATATGTGAATCCAAAGCAAGGGAAAGGTGCCCCCAAATTGCAAAACAAAGGACAAAGCGAAGGCAGGATGACCCAGGACAACCCATGAAGGCCACAAGAAAAGGAAAACACTACGAAGTCAAAGAAGGACATGGGAAAGTGGTGTGAGTTTCATAAGAGCTCCACCCACAGCAAAAGTGAGTGTCGAGCCAAGCAGTCACTGGTGGCCGAACTGAAGGCTTAAGAATAAGATGCATGTTCTGCATCTGAGTCAAAAACCAACAAGGGGAATGAAAAAGGGAATATGATTATTGATGTGGAGCCTAATGCCATTGTCACCACCACAAAGATCCAGAAGGAGGAACCCGAAGATCTAGAGGAGGAGGAGCGTCTCTTCCACTCCCATATGTGGGTAAAGGGTTCTCTGCTACAGTTCATTGTCAACAACAAGAGCCAAAATAACTTCATTGCATAAGAGGTTGTGAAGCGGTTGGGCTTACCAACCACAAAACACCCACAACTATACACCATCGAGTGTCTTCAACAAGGAAGAGATCTGCTCGTGAGCCAACAATGCCGCCTTCCATACAATATCAAGCCCTTCACGGAAGAGGTATTATGTGATGTTTCTCTCCATGATGTTTGTGATGTATTATTAGGCCAATCATAGTCGTGGAAGCGACATGCTGTGTGTGAGTCAAGGCCTCGCATCGTTATTGTAACATTGGGAAATAATTTGTACAGGATATCAGAGGTAGCACTACCTATCGCCATCTCTCTGGTTACCATAAAACAATGTAGTAAGCTCATTTCAAAAGCCAGGAATTTTTTTTCCTTATGATACGCCCTCAAGGAAAGAAGAAGACAGTGGCCACGACCTCCATACAAGCCCCCTCTGCACGACAACAAAAAATGGACAAGGTCATGGAGGAGTACAAGGACATCTTCACCTCTCCCGTAGGGGTACCTCTGCACTGTAAGGTCAAGCACTCTATCAATCTGACACGAGGTGCATCGTTACCCAACGGACCAATATATCAGTGGTCCATTATGGATAACACTGAAATCAAGAGGAAACTTCAAGAGCTGCTACAGAAAGGTCACATTCAGCCAAGTTCATCGCCCTATGAGAGCTTGATCGTGTTGGTACAGAAGAATGATGGGACTTGGAGACTCTGTATTGACAATCGGGCACTAAACAAGATCACTGTTTGGAATAGGTACTTGATCCCACAGATTAATTACCTTCTAGACCAACTCAAGGGGGAAAAATATTTTAGCAATATTGACTTGAAGTTTGGATACCACCAGGTACCAATCGAACCCTTTGATATGTGGAAGACTGCCTTCAAAGCCAAGGAGGGCCGTTTTGAATGGTTGGTTATGCCTTTCGGGTTGACAAATTCTCTTGCAACCTTCCTGAGGCTTATGAATAACATCTTGCGGCCATTCACCAACTCATTTGTAGTGGTATACTTGGATGACATCTTGATCTTTAGCCAGAGTTAGGAAGAGCACCTCCACCACATCCGACAGGTTCTCCAAACACTGCGGAAACACAAACTATGTGCTAATTTGGGGAAATGCATTTTTGGCATGACCCAGGTTCAATATCTGGGATACATTATTGATGAATGAGGGGTGCATGTAGATCCAGCCAAGATCCAAGTCATTCAAGATTGGCCAGCCCCATCCACTCTGATAGAGCTTTGTAGTTTTCTGGGTCTTGCTAATTTCTACCACAGGTTCATGTTGGGTTTCTCTCATATTACTTGGCCCTTGAGTCAAGTCACCAAAGGAGAAGCGAAAGAAAAGTTCTTTTGGTATGAATCTCAACAGAAGGAATTCACAGAGTTGAAACATTGGCTCTACTTAGCACTAGTGCTCACATTACCAAACTTGGAACAACCATTTGAGATCGAGGTAGGTGCCTCTGGCTATGCTATTGGGGCAGTCCTCACTCAACAGGGGTATCCAGTGGCATATCAAAGTGAGACACTTTCAAACATAGTCTGGGAGTATCCCACTTATGAAAAAGAGTTATATTCCGTTATGCAAGCTTTCCGACAATGGAAGCATTTCATTTTGGGGAAGGAAACAATCATCCACACAGATCATTGACCCTTGCAGTTCATACAAATGCAAGGGAAGTTGCAGAATGATTGCCATCATAAGTGGTCCACATACCTGCAACAATTCCATTTGAATATCAAGTACAAGAATGGAAACACAAATAATGTTGCAGACTACCTCAGTTGACAACTGATCATGGTGTTAACCATTGTTCTCAACTCTTGTGGGCATCAGACTTCTGATTGGCCACTTCTCTACAAAAGCGACCCCAAATTCAGTCACACATACCATACACTCTTGGAAAGTTAGCAAGTTCTAGACTTTCACCTCTAGGATGCATTATTATGCCACCTGGGACACCTTTGTGTTCCTTCAAGCGAGCGTTTGAAGATGATTTGTGAATCACACTATAGTCGGGTTGTTGGGCATTTCGGGGTTGAGAAAATGGTGGTAGTACTACAAAAGTATTTCTATTGGATGAATATTCGACAGGATGTTGGGAAGTACATCAGACCTGCACTTCTTGTGCCATTTCCAAACCAACCATAAATAAGTAAGTTCTCTATACCCCAATGCCTACCCCTAGTTGACCTTGGGAATCCATCTCCATGGATTACATGTCATACCTTCCTTCTACTAAGCATGGCAATGATTGTGTTTTTACGGTCATCAACAATTTTCAAAGAGGGCCATTATGGCAACTTGCAAGAAGAATATCACAACATAAGCCACAACTAAACTCTTCTTTGAACGAGTGTGGGTGCACTTTGGGATCCCACATTCTATCATCTCAGATTGGGATAGCAGGTTCCTCAGTACATTTTGGTCTAGTCTCTAGTCAATGCTGGACACCAAGCTCACTAAGTCCACAACTCTCCATCCCCAAACTGATGGCCAGACAAAGGTTGTCAATAGGATGACCGTACACATTCTATGCATGTACAACTCAAAGCATCCATGCACATGGGACGAGAGCCTCTCCTATGTCCAACATAGCTACAACCGACCTCTCCACAACTTGATTGGCCACAGTCCTTTTCAGGTGGGCTTGGGATTCCAGCCACTATGTCTCATTGATGTGGCCATACCATTTGCAGCGACTCAGGAAGATTCATCTCATGTCCAGTCAGAAGATGACAAGGCAAATAAATTCATTGAGCACATTCAACACATCCACCAATAGGTCCATGACATATTGGACAAAGCTAATGCTAAGTACAAGTGGAGACATGATTAACATCGAGTGCCGCACAAGTTCCAAGTGGACGACAAAGTGTGGCTACATTTATAGGAGCACCTTGCTAGGCCCCACCGCAAGGTTCGCCTACTTTGATATGGGCCATACACCATCACCAAGGCTATGGTAGATAATAATTTTGAGCTCAGCATTCCCCCATTCCTTGGCCTGCACCTAGTGTTCAATGTGGATCACCTTCGGCCATAATTTCCACCATTACTAGACACATCTGACATTGCAGAACATCTCACACCAATAGAGTTAAATCCAAACTACATGGAACAAGCTACAACTGATCGGATCATGGACATGTAGATCAAGAACACTTGCTAGTAGAATATCCAGCTATATCAAGTTGTCGAAGCTGACCAACTCCCGAACCAAGGAAAATGGCTCACTAGGGACCAAGTTCAGCAGAAGTTTCCTCATCTCATGGAGGAACTCAATGAAATGGAGACCATTACTTCCTAAGGGGAGAGGAATGATCCAGGTGGATATTTGTGGCCATCTGCCTATTCCAAGTGTACCCCCACCATTGCTTCTTTCAATTTTTCAGTTACCTTATTTGTAGCACAATTTACTATTTTTGGCAATTTTTTGTGTCCTAAACTTCTTGAGCCATTTTGAGGCCCTAAATGACGTTATTTTGGGACTATTCCTCCAAGTGATTACAAATAAATCCCATTTTCAATTCTAGTCCCTGGAGATATCTTTATAGCGAGGTATCATGCGCGTCAAACAGAGACAATATGACCAAGTTACGACCTTGGGAAGTTGGCTGCCCAACTAACCCCAATGGGGCCCATAAAATCTTAGTGTTACATCTCCTCGGGTTAGGGCTTTGGTTGATTAGGGTTTTATCTTATTTTTCAATATTAAAAATTCCCTTGAGCCTCATTGTAACTTAGTTCAGAGGCATGTAGCCACCACATCTCTTCCTAGAGATAAGCTACCATCGCCTGAGCTCATTTCATTATTTGATATTAATGAAAGATAGTGTTATTTCTGTTGCAATTCTATATTTATGGTTATATCTATAATTTTTTTCATTCCTGTTTAAATTAGGATCAATTTCAGATAATGAGTGGGTGTCCCCTCTTATTATAGAACCTAAGAATAATGGGAAATGGAGGATCTAAGTTGACTATAGGAAACTCAAGAAGGCTATAAAGAAATATCATTTTCCCTTGCCTTTCATTGATCAAGTTTTGGATGGTCTTGCAAAGAATAAGTTTTCTTACTTCCTTGATGAATTTAGTGGATATAATCAGATCCAGATCAGCCCTAAGGATCAAGATGAGACCACCTTCACATGTCCATGGGGGACCTTTTCCTATAGAGTCCTTCCATTTGGCTTGTACAATGCCCCTCCTACCTTCCAAAGGGCATTTTTGAGTGTTTTTGATGATATTGTTCATGACAAAGTTGAAATCTACATGGATGAATTCACTACTTATGGAAATTATTTCCAAGATGCTCTTGCTAGTCTATGTAAAGTTTTAAATAAATGCAATGAAATGAATATCTCACTAAGTCCTGAAACTGTGGTTTTTTATGAATGTAGGGATTTTCCTAGCCCACTTCCTTCCTAAGGAAGGGATCCAAGTTGACCATAAAAAAATTTTCATTATCAAAAGGGTCCTTGTCCCTCATAAACAAAGGGATGTTAGAAGTTTCCTTGGACTAGTTATATCTTACAAGAGATTCATTAAGGATTTTAATAAGTTGGCTTCACCTTTATTTGGGTTGTTAACTAAGGATTCAAATTTTTGTTGGATAGATAAATATCAAGAGGCATTTAGAGATATGGAAGAGAAATTAACAATTGCACCAATTCTAAGAGTTCCCAATTTGGTATTTCCTTTTGACATCCACATAGATGCATCATACAAAGTTGTAGGAGCAAATTTGGGACAAGTGGAAGATTGCTTTCCCTATGCCATATATTTCATCAGTAAGAATCTCTCCAAAATTGAACTTAATTACACATTTACTAAAAATAACTCTTAGCTTTTATGCACTCCTTGAACAAGTTTAGGCATTATATCATTGTGTACCAAGTCTTTGTTCATATTGATCATGCACCTTTTAAATATTTAATGATTAAACCTAATGTCAATTCTAGGATCATTAGATGGTTATTATTGTTGCAATAGTTTGAACTAACCATTGTTGACAAGCCGGGGAAGGAAAATGTGGATGCATATTTTTTGTATAGACTACCATTTCTTGTAGAAAATGAGGAGATAATAAGTTATTAGCTTCCAGATGAGCACTTGTTTTTTATTTCACTATTGTCTCCTTGGTTTGATGACATAGTGTTGAGAGTGTTGGATGCTTCCAACATACAAGAGGTCTCCCTAATATGAAGTCCCAATTAGACTTCATACCATTTAGTGTAGGATCCCAATCTAGAAATGTGGCCTAACTACCATTTTCTTAGAGATTTACCTTGGATGTAGTCACTATCATGAGAGAGAAACACACACGTACTTTCGAATGAGCTAGTAAGTATGCCTTGTGAAATGTTATATTATAATATGTATCCAGGTTCTTTCATTGGAAGGGAAGAAAAAGTAAGCCTTGAGATGAAAAGTATTAGTACTATTCCAATAAATATTCATGCACATATATTTGAAATAATCGTTAACTTTCTAGTGAAGTAGTTCACGTGGACATAATGATCGTTAAAACAATTGCAACACACATTCAACAAGATCAACAATAAATTCAATGAAATAGTTAAATTTCCTTTTTACATATGAACAAAACACATACCACAAACATATAAAGAACAACCTTATTACATTCACGATATATGCATGAAAGTGTGTTGGCTCAGTGAGCTTCAACATTAATTGAAATTTCCAAGATACATTGATAGAATGAGACACCACTAGCTTTGATAGTGGAGCATTAAGCTGCTACTTTCTCTCGAAAATAATACTCTTTCTCTCTAATGCCTAGGTGAAGAATCCAAGGTGAGTATTCCTTTTTTTGAGTAATGAGGCTTCTTTTATAACAATAGGAGTGAATTTTCACATCCCCATTACTCTTGAACTTCCTCATGACTCTTACACTTCTAATGTGACCTTCGGACTTCTATATGAATTTTGGAATTTTCCATGTGACTCTTTTTCCCATATGTGACTCTTCGACTTCCACATATTTACATTTGTTATTATTCCCAACATTACATCATCATGTGACGATAGCATGATAAATCATAGACATGATGGCTTGGACCCATGGTGACTTGTACATAGAGTTATTTAAGAAGTGATGATATTTCCAGTATATCTTCACTACTTTTAACAAATCATGCATTGTTGTTTCCTTCTACCCTCCAAAGGGTCTTGAGAAATCATGGAGTCTTCATGAGTCACTTTTATAATCAAAATCCATTATTCTTTCAACTATCACAACATTATACCTTTGTACCTTTTGTCTTCAAGATGCTTCCTTAGGAAACCCTTTTTGTCATATCTCCTAACATTTTTTCCATGATTTATTGAACACCTATAGGTATAGATCACTCACTGAAGACAAACATAATCCCAAAATGTCCTATTCTATCATGCTTCATGAATTGTTTTTGATTTTGGCTCAATAGTATGCATAGGAGACATGGGGAGGCCTTCTAGGCATAGAGCGCACTTACAAGAGATAGAGGAGGGCTTCACTACTCACTGAGACTACACAATGCACAACTCTTAAGGAGGAGGAGGCATGTTGGGTGCAGGGTGCACTTGCAAGAGACAAGGAAGCAAGGGATACTCACTAAAAAAGCACCATGTGCTATGGAAGAAGGTTGGGGCCACAAGGAGGGCATAGGTTTCACTTGCAAGGAGCAAAGGAAAGCATAACTACCCACTTTAAGTGCATAATGCACTCAAACAGGAAACAAAAGCTTGGCTGGCACAGGATGGAGAGAAAAGGAGGGTCTATTGACTAGAAATTTACTATGCACTGGAGGGAAAGGAAAGGGCTAGGATGTTGCAAGGAATAACTCTAGCTGATAAGGAGTGTCTCCCATAAGCATTAGAAGTGTGAAATGCACTTTTTCTAGCCTAGAGGGTAGGCTTGCAAAGTCAGAAAAATGACTAAGTACATAATGGTGAAACATGGAAAAACAAGATGAGTTATAGGTATAATAAAGTGCAACACATCTCAACTCATCAGTTAAAATTAGACAAGGCCAAATACTAAGAAATATACATCAAAATACTGGTTCAAGAACATCCTCAAAGTGTAATAGACAAAGTATGTGAAATTGTGACCAATAAGTGTTGTTTTGTCACTAGGAAGTGTACTATGGCTCCAAAGTAGGTTATTGCTACTCTTAATGATCCGATGAAACTTAGGAAGGGATTTGGAAACCTAAAACATGAATAAAAACATAAAATGACACTTAAAAAATAAAAGAAACATTTTGCGTGATGGAAGGTAGGTTCCAAAATTCAAATATAGCAATTTTTTTGAGGGTGTTGTCGCAGTGACAATACTTGGCATCACATTAGGTGAAATTCAACTTCTTTGTCTAGGGGTATATTTTAGTAAAGAGTTATCTCTTTAAGAAGTATTTATTCATTAATGGGGTTAATTAGTATTTCCCACTTAACCTAGTTATATATGTAGTACCCCCATTTCCTTCCTTACTTCACAACGCCAACAAAACTTGCCATTTTGCAATTAATTCGATCTAGGAAAATGATAATATGTAATTTTGAGTTAAATATAATCAGATTCTTAATTTTCATGTTTGGTGTTGTTGCACTGCCAGCAGTCCTAGACAACACCTCAATAAAGTCACTACAGGAACACACACATTGCTTCGCTACCAGCAAGCTTGTTCAATACCCCATTGAAGTTACTTTCTTCACCTCTCTACTAGGAACCATTTCTCTTCTTTCACCCTTTATTATTTTATTTATAGAAATGTGCTTAGGAACTTATTATTTCACAAGGGTGGAAGAGGGATATCGAATTATTGGGAGAAAAAGAGGTTGTTCCTTCAGAGAAGGTTATATATACCTTTGATATTGGTTTGCTCACTATTGATTTTCCCCTTTCCTTTCTCTACTTGATTGTATTAGCAAGTAGATTCAATACCAGGTTAAGGAATCAGGATGCTAGAATACATTCGAGTATCATGGTTCCACTTCAAAGATTTCCTCTTGAATGTATTGCATTTTCTATCTGGAAATTACTTGAATTACGACATTGTCCCATACAAGGAAGGTGAACTGACAAATAACCAAGCGTTGTGGTTGTCACAATCCCTGTTCATTTCACCATGTAGGATTTTCAGGCCATACATACAGACTCACACAATATCTTATTTATGTAATCTAACAAAGACAAAGGGAAAACAAGCAAGACATGACATGAAATAATGGGGAAAACAACAAAAGACACGAAAATAAAACTGTACAAAGGTAAGAACACATCCAAAGGATGCTATTGAAAGTAATGTTTAAGATATCAACCATTGACGGGAAGAGGGCCAGTCTTCCCATCTCAGGATTTCAACTTTCAAAAATGGTGTCCAAGATTTTCGATGATGGTGTATGGTACAATCCACAAATATTGAAGTTTGGTGTGCTTTCCTTTCTCTTCATGGGCTTTCTCCCACTTCAGTGCTAGATCATCCACACAAAAATATTTGTTCCCTATGGACTTATTATCAAACCAAATCTTGATACAGTGCTAGTGTATGTAAAATTTCTCTTTTTCTTTGGGCCTTTCTTCCTGAAGCTTAATAAGAGTATCTATCCAACTCTGAACAAGGAGACATGGTTTTCCTTGAGATTCTTGAGAAAGCTACAAGGTCAGAATATATATGTTCGACAGAAGGATAACCTATTTTCCACATGTAAGGAAATATGGAGAGGTTTTCAGAGAGGGTTTGGGAGTGACATGGTTAGCCCATAATGCATTTACGAAAGTAGTATTCAAGTTATTTTATTCAAAGAAGATGAAATTATTGATAATATGAATTAAGTTATTGTTTGAGGATTCAAACAAACTATTTGCCTATGAAGAGTAGTTTGATGCATTCTTTAGAAAAATACCATTTTCTAATGCAAGCTCATAAAGTTTTAATGAAGAAAAATAAATTTCATTATCAAAGACAAGAGATGTAGGAATGTTGAACTTGGTTATGATGTTTTATTTAATAAATTGGATGACTTCCTGATCATTAACTTATCTTAGTGGATCTTCTTTGGTCCACTGAGTGAAATAATAAGTTGCAGTTAGAATGTATTGATGTTTCTTTGATGAATGAGGATAGATTTTATAGATAAAATCCAATCCCAATTGTTGAAATGGTTCTTCGACTGGTATGGGTAGCAATGGGGAAGCTAACCTCTCATCCCGACCAACACACTTTTGACATAGTGGCCACTTTTAGGTATAGACATGGGCATCCTTGAAAAATGTAGGCCAATAATAACTGTCCCTCATCTCATTATGAGTAGTAGTATCACCTGTTATCACCCAAAAGTTTTCAAAACATCATTGTGTCAACTCTTCTTTCAGTCATGATTTGAAGGAGGTCTAAAATTCATTTTAGTCTTGATAAAAGGGTAAGTGATAGGGTTTGAAGTCTTAAAATATCATTTTCCATTTCTAAATAAAGTCCTTTAGGTTCACTTCATGGTCAAATAGGTAAAATTTTCCATTTGGAAATCATTCCATTAAGTTTAGGGTGAATTTTTTGCAATCATACAAAAATCTGCAGTTTTGTAGCGCAGCTATTTCAAAAAAGGTGATTTGCGCTATGAAAACAAGCTAATTTCGTAGTGCACTATGAGGCAAAAACCCTGTTTTTCTGTTTTTAGTAGTCAACTTACAAGGGGGTTCCTGAGCAATTTAAAACTAATTTTTGAAAAATGAAAGAGGTTTTTCTTATAAAATTTCTTATCTACAAAAAACTCCTCTATTTTTTGTAACAACTATCAGGGATCAAGAGATAAGAGCTCAGGAGTGCAGCCTTATTTTTCAGGAAAAGCAAAGTTATTTTTATTGGTTGATGAAGTGGTTGTTGCTTTCCACTCCCTCATTTTGTCACCTTTCTTCCCACATTCGAATATCATTCCTTAAACAAGTTACCCAAGCTCCTATCTGTCATTTACTTTTCAATATTTGCATGTATCAGTCAGCTATCACCTTTGAAAAGTTAACTTTGTGACAAACAACTTGCTATCCAAAAAGTTCTTTACAGCTGTCATATTTTTAAGAGGGCAATTTGGGTTATAAAGGGAAATTGCGATGAAGATGAAAGAATAAAAATAAGTAAATGTGTTTGGATACGAGCCTATAGAGCTTTAATAGGTCATGGACGACCTCAGATTCACACTAGCTTTCATCCAGACAGGTTACATGTATTTCTACCAGGGGTTGCAAGGGGATTTGTGTGTTTCTTGGACTGTTTTGAGCTATTGGTTTCAAAAGGAAATTTCAGGAAAATGAAGATGAGTTTCAAAAAACTGAAGGAGTTTTTTTCTAAGAACATAACAAGGTGCAAAAAACTCTTTCAAATTTCTCCTAGGTGCTACCAATTCAGAGATTCGAAGTTTCCATTGAGTCCTATTTTCAGAATTTAGAATTTTTCCTGTTTTATACATGATTTTATAATGCAGATTCTAGACAACTGAAGCTGGCTTTCACAAAACTTAGAGAGGTTTTTCTTATAAACATTCTTATCTACAAAAAAAATCCTCCATTTTTGTAATAACTATCAGGGATAAAAAGATATAAGCTCTGTCTCAACACCTATTTTTCAGATAAAAAAAGTGCAGAAAATGATAAATTTATAGGACAGTTTTGGCATAAAAGAGAAGAACATCTGTGAAGAAGAAAATATCATAAGGGTAAGTTGTTTTGATTTTTGGTGATCATATCAGTCTTTATGAAATTTTGAAAAAATTCCCAAACTACAGATTTTTGAAGGCCGTGTTGAAAAAAGAGCATACACAGTAGTTTCGCAGCGTGCTACGAAACTGCTGAAGATGATCATTTAGCACTTATAGATGCTTTCTGGAGGTAAGGTCTGATTAATTTCACATTTTTAAGTTTCTGGTAGACATGGGATTATATATGAGGTTTCAGATGGCAGTGGTGTAGAAAGCAAAGTTCGAAGAATTATTTCATAAGTGATATAAAGGTTGTGCTATGAAAACAGAGTATTTTCGTAGCACAATCATGTTTTATCCTTTCCTCCATATTTTCGAGTTCCCTTTTCTTTGCACAGGTGGAAAATGAAATGTTAATGGATTATTAATGCATGCCACATATATACTAGAAAAGTCGCTCGAAGATAAGCATCAAGGATTAAGGATCTTAAATGGAGGAACTCTGTCTCCTAGCTTTCACGACAATTAAGTCATGACTCAGCAAGTTTTGTAACAACATTGTGGACATCATCAAGCTCGAAGACATGGGTTGGTAGATGATTAAAGAATGTATTGAAGTCATAGATAAGGTTGTTGAAAGCATGTATTAGGAGTTTCACTCATATTTTTATTAGGACTCTTAAAGACCGCTAGCTGTCAAGTTGTAATTAAGTAGTTTGATTTATGAATAGATAGGTGTCAAAGTCAAGAATTCAGATTCCTCCAAAGATTGATCATAGTATCCAAGGTTGTAAAACTCTATATAAAGCTTGAGAATCAAATTCCTAAGGGTTGGTAATTTCATTAGCAAAGCAAAGTTGTGTTATTGTAAGAAACTGTGGTTTCTCAAACTTAATACAGAGATCAGTTTGACTACTCAAGATTCACAAGGGGTTTATGTGTTTGATGTTCTTATGGCCTTTTTCAATTACTTATTTGTAGTGGTATGAGCTTGTGATACTTAGAATTCATTGTACAATGCTCTAACTTCCTTCACATGCTTGTAAACTATGTTGATTAACTGTGTTACTATTTTACTTATAAACCTAAACTCCAAGTGCCTTGACTTCCATGTTTTGCTGATCATGTTGTTTTGTTGAAGACTATGTTGACTCCATAGCCCAATAGATGTTCGCTAATCTTTGATTCAACCAGCCAACCAGTTATACATTTGTCCATTTTTGTTCCTAGAGTTAGCCATTTAATCATTAATCAAAAATCTTAAACTATTGAGAGAGCCCTCTCAGGTTGAGGAGGATAAGCCTCAACCAAAAGATTGGTTTGAAAGAGTTACTCAGAGTCTACTTGATCAGCAGCCTATCAGGGTTAGATTTTGTGATAACATTTTGGTGCATCTGTCGAGA
>APFE030634471.1:67318-110888 GCA_000404065.3 Pinus taeda | reverse complement strand
CTCCATATTCGAATATCATTCCTCAAAGAAGCTACCCAAGCTCCTATTTGTCATTTAATTTTCAACCTTTGAATGTATCAGTCAGCTTTCTCCTTTGAAATGTTAACTTTGTGACAAACAACTTGCTGTCCAAAAAGTTCTTTACAGTTGTCATATTTTTAAGAGGGCAGTTTGGGTTATAAAGGGAAATTGCCATGAATATGAAAGCATACAAAGAAGGCTATGCGTTTGGATAGGATCCTGCAGAGCTTTAACAGGTTATGGATGACCTTAGCTTCACACTAGCTTTCATCTAGACAGGTTACATGTATTTCTACGAGGAGCTGCAAGGGGATTTGTGTGTCTCTTGGACTGTTTTGAGCTGTGGGTTTCAAAAGGAATTTTCAGAAAAATGAAGATGAGTTTCAAAAATCTGAATGAATTTTTCTAAGAACATAATAAGGAACAAAAAACTCCTTCAAATTTCTCCCAAGTGCTACCAATTTGGAGATTCGAAGTTTCCTTTGAGACGTATTTTCAGAATTCAGAAATTTCTTGTTTTATACATTATTTTATAATGTAGATTCTGGACAACTGATGCTGGATTTCACAAAATTGAGAGGGGTTTTTCTTATAAACATTCTGATCTACAAAATGTCCTCCATTTTTGTAACAACTATCAGGGATCAAAAGATATAGGCTCTGTCTCAACACCTATTTTTAAGATAAAAACAATGTAAAAAATGATAAATTTATAGGACAGTTTTGGCATAAAAGAGAAGAACATTTGTGAAGAAGAACATCTCATAAGGGTAAGTTGTTTTGATTTTTGGTGATCATATCAATCTTTATGAATTTTTCAAAAAATTCCCAAACTACTGATTTTTGAAGGCCATGTTGAAAAAAGAGCATACAAAACAGTTTCGTAGCATGCAACGAAACTGCTGAAGATGATCATTTAGCACTTATAGATACTTTTCGGAGGTAAGGTCCTTTCATCCATATTTTCAAGTTCCCTTTTCTTTGCATAGGTGGAAAATGGAATGTTAATGGATTATTAATGCATGCCACATGTATACCAGCAACACTGCTCAAAGATAAGCATTAAGGATTAAGGGCCTTAAAAGGAGGAACTCTATCTCCTAGCTTCCAGGACAGTTAGGTCATGACTCAGCAAGTTTTGTAACAGCATTATGGACATCATCAAGCTCGAAGACATGGGTTGGCAACTGATTAAAGAATGTATTGAAGTCATAGATAAGGTTGTTGAAATCATGTTTTAGGAGTTTCACTCCTATTTGTATTAGGACTCTTAAAAACAACTAGCTGTCAAGTTGTAATTAAGTAGTTTGTTTTATGAATAGATAGGTGTCAAAGTCAGGAATTCGAATTCCTCCAAAGATGGATCATAGTATCCAAGGTTGTAAAACTCTATATAAAGCTTGAGAATCAAATTCCTAAGGGTTGGTAATTTCATTAGCAAAGCAAAGTTGTGTTATTGTAAGAAACTGTGGTTTTTCAAACTTAATACAGAGATCAGTTTGACTACTCATGATTCACAAGGGGTTTATGTGTTTGATGTTCTTATGGCCTTTTTAAATTACTTATTTGTAGTGGTATGAGCTTGTGATACTTAGAATTCATTGGAAAATGCTCTAACTTCGTTCACATGCTTGTAAATTGTGTTGATTCACTGTGTCACTGTTTTACTTATAAACCTAAACTCCAAGTGCCTTGACTTCCATGTTTTGTTGAAGACTATGTTGACTCCATAGCCCAATAGATGTTTGCTAATCTTTGACTCAACCAGTCAACCAACTATACATTTGTCCATTTTTATTCCTAGAGTTAGCCATCTAATGATTAATCAAAAATCTTAAAACTATTGAGAGAGCCCTCTCAAGTTGAGGAGGCTAAGCCTCAACCAAAAGATTGGTTTGAAAGAGTTACTCAGAGTCTACTTGATCAGCAACCTATCAGAGTCAAGTTTTGTGATAACATCACCCATGAAGTTCCCACGTGTTGGTCCATCGTGAAGATTTCTTAACACCCTTTCTGAATCTAGAGGCTCTAAGAATTGAAGCAGGACACCAATGTGGTGCTTTTGAAAAATCACACCATGCATAATCTAGTAATATAATTATTTAAGATGTATTTCCCTCTTCTATTTAGCTGATAGATGTGATGGAAAGGTGTCGTGCTCTAAGTATTTTCATAGATTTGAATGCCAAGATGTGGTTGTACTTATCGGAGTAACTTGCTCAATATTATACATCTCAATTTCATGTTCCAAATGAGAAGGATATTTTTTCAGTGAATCCATGGATTTGGCTACGAATTGACGGAGGCCATGGCCTTTGACAATATGTACTGGCTTGAATTCAAGATCATATTCTTGTAAGCAAGTCATCTAGTTTTCTCTCCTCTCACCCAGGTCTTGTTGAACAAAGTGTGTCCTAATGACTGGATGATGCACATAGATAATTAAGTGAAATTTCAGGAGGTAAGACCTAAAGTGTTTAACTGCCTTGTACACTATGTACACTTGCTTATTAATTGTAGGATAATTTAGTTTTGATCCTAGTAAGTGAACACTCATTAAATATGTATGTCGCTCATTTCCTTTATTGTATTTATGCATTAATAATACACCAATATTTTTTTGCTGAAATCCAGATTGTATAGGGTTTGGGTATCATCTATGGCTTGCTTGATCCAGGAAAAAGCATGATTTTCCCTCTTATCCTATTTGTATGTAGCATCTTTCTTCATCATCTCTTGTAATGGTTTGACAATTTGTGCTAGTCAGAGATGAACTTGTGTAGGAAATGGATCTTTCTCATGAAAGATTGCATCACTTTTTGTTCACAGGAAAAGGGATTTGCATAATAGCCTTGACCCTTTCTCAATCAACCTTAATTTCCCTCTTGGAAATGATATGTTATAAGATATTACCTTTGGACACACCAAAGATGCTCTTTTTTAGATTCAATTAAATTCCATATATACTCGTGACATTACTTGAAATTATAATTTAGATGAAAAATATGATATGGTGTCTTAGAAAACACTGTTACATCATCCAAATAGATTACTACACTCTTTCTAATCAATCCATGGAATGTGACGTCCATGGCCCATTCAAAATTACCACCAACATTTATAATCCCAAATGGCATGCATTTGAAAGAAACAATTCTCCACTTCTTCCTAAAAGTGATCTTTAAGGTCTAGTTCTACTACTAGGATCTGATTATATCTGAAGAATCCATCGAGTAGCAAGAACATATTCGACCTATATAATGTTTGGAGTATTTTCTCCATAGATGGCACAGGGTAATTATCTGTGTCTGAAGTCTAGTTAAGGTTTTGAAAATCAACATATAGGCATATCTCTCTTGAAATTTTTGAAACAAGAACCAAGTTATAAACCCATGTAGAATGTCAAAATTTGAAGATGATCCAAGCATCCAACAATTTCCTTAATTCCATTTGAATCAGGGGTTCAAGCGTTGGATGAAATTTCCTGAACATTTGTTGAAATGGCTTTACCCCTTCATTAATAATAATTCCATGTTGGATGATATGTGTATCACATGTCTTCAAATAATCATACGTCCATGCAAATACATCTCGATATTGTTTGAAAAGGTGAATAAAATCATGTCATTATTTGATTGAGAACATGTATCAAGGTTCACATACTTTTGATCTTCTTTGGTCCCAATATTGACCTATTAATGTGATAACACTGAACTCTAAGTCTTTGTATTCACTGGTCCTCTAAAACTGTTTTGCATATTGTGTAATTTCTCAAGTGATACCACACCTTTCAGCATCAGATTCCCTTCAACTGCTTGAGTTTCTTCCTGCAAAGCCTTCTCGTGCTCATATTCTTTAATATCCACATATTTAAACACATATGCATTAACCATAAAGTGAAATATATGCCAGTCATCATTAAATTCGTGAAAATTAGTGACGTTGTCAGGCACAAATGGCTTATAACTAATTTCTATAGGAAAACCATCTTTTGATGGAGACATTCCGATAGCCGCATTGGTTGATGTATTTGCAGAAGTATTATGAACTCTAGGAATAAAACTAATATTAAATGCTTTAAAGAATGAAATAAGTTGCCAAACCTCTTGTTGGTAAAATTTTAAGTTAGGTGAATCACGGTGAATGGTATTTCATACTTGATGGGTAACAATATTTGAGTCACCAATTACCTTAAGTGCATCCACCTTGAGGTCTATGGGTATATTTTAACCCAAAATGAGTGATTCATATTCAACATTGTTATTTTTGCACTCAAACTCCAAGCAACATGACAAGATATACCTTTTATTCTGAGGTCAATAAGAATACAACTAGCTCCAGAACCATCCTCAGTCTTAGGACTATTAATGTATAAGGTCCAAATATCAGTAGTTGCTGAGCTAGTTTCTACACTAGTAGTATGTACATCTATATTACAATGTTTAGTTTCATCATTTGGAATGCAAGGAATGAGCTCCAATTGTGTATTAGATGGTAAAGGTGAATGTTACTCTTGATAACTGTGATCAACTTCTTAGAAATAATTTCCAAATATTATTTGTACAAAGCCAACTAGCTCATTATGTCCCTCAAGTGTTGTCACTATGCATTTCATGTAAGGTTCACTTTCCACTCATATCTTACTATTTCTGCCCTTGAAATAAATCTTTAAATGTGTCAATTCCATTGATGAATACCATTGTAATTTTCTGGACCAATCTTTACTTAGAAGCAAACCATAGGCTTCGTGAATGTCCACAATAATAATGTTAATGCATTAGTGCACTCTATGGTTTGCTGAAAAATAGCTGATGACATTATTGAGTTCACCAATTGCACAGACTAATGATCTATCTATTTGTATGATTCGTGCATTAATCTTTTCCCATTTAGCACTAATTTTCTTAGCAATAGATAGTGGCATGACATTTGTAGATCCACTAGAATCAATGAGGAAATTATAAAAAATATAGTTAAAGATTTAAAATGTTAAGCGAAAATGGGGGTAGAGAGTGTTAGTATTTAAATTAACAACATTAAATACAGACTTGAGAATTCCATGAGAGTTACTAGACATAACTTGAGAAGTAGAAACTTCATTACCTGACGAAGGATGTGATGCAATTGCTTGGATGATCAATTCACACTGTCATGTTATCTTTGCAAGCTCAAATATTGAAATGTTGATTGTACAAACCCTGGTGAAAATTCCATGTAATAAAAGTTAATAAAGGAAAAAATAATAACCATGGTTGATGGGACACTTATTCCATGTTTAATGTTGGGCAAAACATCCTAGTGGGTGTTCATTTGGCTTATTATGGCTAAGGAAATTGGCAAAGGCAATGGCTAAGGCTTTGGGAAGGCAAAACGGAAATTTTGGTACATTTATTTATGAAAATAATGGAAATTAGGAGAAAAGGAAGGTGAAATGTCACAGGTTTCACATGAGGAGGAAAATGAAAAGAAAAAGAGGCTTAATTGATAAAAAGGGTTCTAAGGATCAGTTGGTACCTTTTTTCAGTTCAATTCTGGAGCTCTCTCATTATTCTCTCTCTCACTCTTGGACACTTAGAGTTTTCTTAGAACACTTTGGAATTGGATCAATAAAGGCAAAAAAGGCAATAGGAATGAAGCAGAAAGAAAGGAAGAGTAGGATCAAGAAGCTACAATAATATTCTTGTAGGTATTGATTTGCATGTGTGTTTTCCTTGCTATATTTGGCATGCATGGTATTGCATGTGGTTATTTTTCTATTATGGCATGGGGTTTTCTAGGTGTGACAGTGTTTTCAGCCTAGCCATGCCATTTTCGAATAGCCATGTTGTGATGGGGTTCTCATGTTTTGGTTGAGCTGGATTGGCGGATGGATTCAAAGCTAAGTGAGGTGGATCTTCGAATGATAAAACACATGACCTAGTAACCCCTGAACTAGACTATGGGTTGCGGTAAAGCTAGATTTTGTGTTGCCCCGGTGGGCCTAGTAATCCTTTCCAGTGATTGGCAGGATATATGGTAAAGCCAAGAGGTTGATTTCTCTCTGTTGGGCCTAGTAATGTCGAGTTAGGATATGCAATAAATCTTGGAGAGTGGGTCTTGGTTTAGGACCTAGGGACCCGGTGTGGATTGTAGTAAAGCCTTAGAGACTAGGAGATAGGAAAATTCATCACAGTGTAGGTGGAGAAATTTGCTGGCATCCATGCTTGTTTTGGCCCAGTGATCTGGTGGGGATCATGGTAAAGCATACTATTACATTTTCATTGTATTGGCCTAGTGATCTTGGATAGATTATGGTAAATCTTGGTTTCTATTGATGAGGGTGAAGTAGTTTAGCCTCAGGATTCCCTGGTTGGTTCTTTTGGTTTGAGTCCCACATTCATGCTTGGAATATGGCATGGGGTTGAATGGTTGAATAAAGATTTGGCCCATCCATTCTATGGTCAGGTGGAACATGGTAGTCCCATCCCAGGTTTGGATTTTTCATAATCAATATTAGGTTATTTATCCGTGTATTTATATGAGTGTTATACTGGTTTATATGTGGATCATATGGTTGTGATTTCCTTAGTATTTCTATTTCTATTATGTTGGTTATGTATATGTTTTATGACAGTGGCTATGTATGGATCTCATCATGTTTTTACATGTAAATGAATGAACAATGTATCTATGAGCTAATAGATGATAATGTAACAAATGATATAAGGGAACAATGATTCTTAGAGATTCTCAAATAAGTATGAGACCCCTATGCTTAAATATGTTGTTTAGACCTGTAGATTACATATTTATGAAATGTTTGACAAAATTCCTATCATGGCTAGTAGGGGTCCAATTAAGGGCTTGTTCAAGTATTTTCATTTTCATCATTGTTCCCTTGTTATCTTTTTGTTCTGAAGGTGTCATTCAATTGGGTAGTGACCTCGGCTCTTGGCTTGAAAAAGTGGCTCAAATACCAAGGATGCCGACACAACTCTGAGAAAAATAGTCCTTTGACGTTGGCATGACTTGACTTGAGAGCATCTAGAGCCTCCTAGACGCTGTCAGGTCCATATCATGGGAGTGTCCCAGGGTCAATTGGTCTAAAACCTCAGTGGGACATAGCGGCTAGTTACCAAAAAGGTTGGGATGGTTCTTAAGAGTCCTTTTGATGATGTGGAAGGTCTATATGATGTGTTTCTATCGATTCCATTTCCTTAGGGTCACCTAGGATGTTGAATTCAATCATAGTAGCCTATCATCACATGTTTACCTCGAATGGCTATTTACTTGGGTAGATTTTGGAGGAGGGTGTCGCTATAGGATAAAATTCATGTTGTATGCAGAATGGAGATACCCTCAAGGGTCTTCCCAGGACCCTTGGTAGACTGTAAGATTATCTGCAGCCATCAAAAAATTACATCCATGTCCATAAACATTAACTAACTATCAAAGGAAAACAGATGGATTATATCAAGCCTCCATGTAGATTTGCTGGAGAGCACAATGTAGCTAGGTGGAAGTCCCCTGAGCTGGCTCCAGATCAAGTCATGCACATAGAAGAGAAAAGCGTAATCACAACATACAACCTTGATAACTAATACATGAATACATAAAAGACATCTAGTTGCACATAACTAAGCTACTCATGCTAAAAGGTATTAGACAAACAAATAAATGAATGATAGTACCAACACCACGGAGTAGACAATACAACTGCAGTTCTATATTATTGTCGGAAGAGTGATTACAACCATCTGTTGCATCAGCCTTTCCTTACCCCTCCAGCTTCTCTCTCTCTCTCTCTCTCCCTTCTTACCAACTTCTTATGCTTAGATTTGAGACTATGCTCAACAATCAAGTAAGATATCCTTTCAAATGATCTGACCTCTATCACCATAGCCCTAGATTTGCTTATGTAGAAATTGAGTTAGGGTTTCCAATTTCCTCCATGGGTTCCCTAGGGTAAAAGCAATGAAATTGCGATGCTTTTCAGCTCTTTCCCATTTCCCTCCTTCATTAGGATTAGAAATCCCCCAAATAGGTTGAACTTGAGATGTTTCCTTACTTTTCTTGAGTAGATTTAGGAGCAAATATCTAGATATTTATGTGTCAATTTGCACCTTTGACCCTTAGAACTTCATTACGATCCACTAACGCTATTCTCGAACTAGCAACTAGAGTTAGTTGGGTCACTAATGCACCCTTAGGCTTGCAGAGAAGCTTTATAAAACAGGTTGTCAGTGCATAGCCAACGTAGTGTGGAAAAAAGGCATGTGATCTTGGTCTTTGCTTCAGGTATCATGTCTTTCCCCTTTGAGCTAATGAGGGGGTCAATTTTTTGTATAACAGATGCCCCCTAAAGTGTGAGATCGTAGGCTATGACGATGGCTGAAATAATTTACTTAACTGTAATTTTCATTCTTCGACAAAAAGAGAGAGAGGATCGGAGCTTCAGGTGGTATGGGAAACCTGATACAACACAAATATATAAAACTACTAAAGTCATGTCCTGAGTCGGGCATTTCCATGCTCAGTAGCTATGTCAGAGTGATTTTCTCCAAAGGGATATGATGATGCTAGCCGTTGATAAGCACAATGCGGATCCAGTGGCATAATAGAATCATATTGATAAACTGTCTCCAAAAAACAATATACGCAACTTGGGATAGGAAACAAGGCTGAGTGATGCAAGCCTCTACCCATGGTCTTGATCTCCTCTTCACTGAACCGCATAGATTGATACATGTGAATATATGCGTTGATGTCGAAACATGCATGAAATCATATGATTACCAGTCAATAATGGAGACCATTAACGGATGTGAGGAAGGCCACCAATAATGGTGATGGTCTCCAAGATGCACAGTACAATCTAACAAGTGTGAAAGATGTTTTTGTCGTCGAACAACCGTAGAATCACTTAACCAGGAGCCAATAATGAGAACCCATGATCAAACACAAGGCAACCTGCCACTAATGTCTACAAGTACCAAGGCACTAAATGTGTTTCTGGGTTGTCTTCCTAGATAGAGTGTTGAAGTTGATAGGAAGATACCTATCGAAAGGTAGGCAATAATGTGTCCTACATCAATCGACATGAAACAGGACAAGAATGATTTGTTTTTTGAGGAATCTTTGAGCATTGGGTGTAAACAACAGAGGACATGATGAAAGGATATGCTTGATGGGTTGATGAAGGAAACAAAAGGCTAACCCTTCAACAATAGAAGACACGGCAATGATTTTAACCATGCAGCACTAGACTCATGAAATGATCCAAAATGGATCTTGGATAGACTTCTAAGTCTGAAGTGTTCCTCACAGAGGAAAATTAAAGTGCAAGGATGCTCATGGAAATAGTCCCGTTGCATAGACCTTCTCATTTTGAATCTACTGCAACTTGAATGGATTAAATGGACTTTGGATGATGAAGTTATCACAAAAGGAAGATTTCCTTTGTCCTTTGAAAAGGGAGGCATTTCTTCTAAAAATGGCCTAAAAGGCTCCTTAAGGAAATCACATTGAAAATGTGCAAAAGGGTGGACTTAAGGCCAGGGTAGAAGGATCCCCGACCAGTGATATTTGACTCATCGCATCAGAGGTAGGCATGTATGCGATATTGGGACCCCAGACTTGGCAATTGCGATAATGAGATTATGTGATTATGATAATCAACGATCAGAGCGATCAATTAATCTGCAACCGAAAGAGCAGGGATATGGACCTTGCTGATGTAATACGCGATGGGTGATATCAGCAGTTAGCAGATCGGCAGATCGATGGTCGACACAGCCAAAGGAAGGAACCCCTGGGGCCATTGCAATTGTGATATGCCGATAGCGATACGCCAATATCGGTGATCAACGATTGGGTGATCGGTGATCCCTGACACAGAGGGCCGTTGGGCATGCGACTTGTGATAAGTCGATAAGGGCCAGATCCAATGGGAATTATAAGCCCGATTGCATAGAATTTGAAATTTGGGTTTTTCAATTTTTTTTGTGTATTATTCATGTATTGGGTTTTTAAGCCCTATGTCATGCGATAGAATGGCAGACCCGAAAGATTTATAGATGTGGCTTTGTGTTATTTGAGTTCCGTGGTAAGTGGGATTTCAGGCGAGCCTTAGGTGGTAAGTGGTATTGGATGGGCTCCGCCCGATCCCGTACACTATCCGACACGTGGCATAGCGCAGGAGAGAGAAAACCACCTTTTCGGGTGGGTAATCTCCATGCACATAACTCGTCCGAAGTGGATGTCAGCCATTGGATCGGAGATTAGACAGATCAAGGGTGGGAAATACAAAGGGGATTGCGATAGCCATAAAAGGGCAGACTCAATATGGATATGAGTTTGACTTCATAGAATTTGAAGTTTGGGATTTTGCGCTTGATAGTGTATTTCCGGTAAATCTCGGTGTATTGCAATTTTGTCCATTTTCGAGTTTTTGCCTGAAGAAAGGACCTGATTCCTTTGTAACTACCCTTGATTATTGTGCCACACTACAAGCGGGCATTTTATAGACAATGATGTGTTTATAATGCAAAGAGAGCCACAGATCCAGATGGCCAATTGAGGAGACAAGGAGCAGAAGAAGTCGCAGAGGAATGATTACACATAGAGAAATTACTGGGGTTATTGTAAGCTTGACAAGAAGCCTTTAGTGCCCCATTTTCAGATCAGGTGGTGTTAGAGCTTGGTATTGATTAACCCCACCTTCAGCAAGGTGATATCAAAGTTGGTTATACAAGAGCAGGTGATATCAGATCAAAATGCTTGATTGAGAGAGCAAAGATTGCTTGTCTGAAAGGTGTTTAAATAGTTAGAGGTTGATTGTATGCTTGTTGCAGAGGTGAAGGTAAATCTATTGATAGCTCAGTATAGGAAGGACAAGAAGGAAGAAGGGTTGAAGGCATTCCTCTTATCCCAAAGGACCTCAAGGCAATCCTTTAAGCACAAGAGGTTTGTTGCAAAAGGTTGCTAAATAAGCTATTTATTAATCTTGTTTGAAGTTCTTTTATTCATTGCCATAATGACAACTTCTACAAGTGAGTCCTCAAATTCTTTTTTCTTCACAGGAGTCTCTGATGAAGACATGAAGCAAGACTTGTCCACCATGATGAATATGGTAAGAGAAATGTACGAGGATGGAAGGAAGAGCCATGTACTTAGAGAACAGTTGGATTCCATGGAGGAAGAGAAGCAATTTATTTCTGAAAAATTGCAGGAAATGGAGAGGCGACTTCATATTACAAATATGAACTTGAAAAGGATGCATGAGTTGGAGACATAACTCCTTGTTGCCAAAGAAGCCTTGGTCAAGTATTAGCTTGAAGAAGAGGTAAACAATTCCTGTTTGTCTTCAAATTCTTCTAAGAATGCTTATATTGGTTCTTTTGAAAAGCATACCAAAGGCATAGGTTCGAAGCTAATGTCCAAGATGGGCTATGAAGGAAAAGGCTTGGGTAAACATGCATAAGGTATTTTTGAGCCAATAATAGTTGAGGAAAGGCCTAAGTATTTGGGTCTTGGCTATGGATAATCTTATGGGGAAAGTTACAAAGCTGCCATGAAGGCCATTGAAATAGCTCCAAGAAGGAGTTGTGTTGCAGGTCTTCTACCTCAAGAGTGTGAAGATTGTATTCAAGAGGAATGCAATAGCTTGAAACATGATTTGTAGGATGCAGGTGTTTAGAAGCACACACTTGAACCAGAGAGATGTGGAAATTTTGACATCCTTGAAGAGGTTGATGACGTTGCAAAGGGAGCTACTTCTTCATTCAATTCACCTCCTCAAGAAGGCAATAAAGGTGAAAGAGAAAGGTATAAATCTGGTTCTAAACATTTTCCTTTTGATTATGTTCAACATGATAAACTTCCATATAAGTATGGAAAAAGAATTTCATGTTCCTTTTATGGTTTGGATAACCTTAATGTTTTAGATGTTGGAAGAGGATAGGCACATACATGAAACTTTTGAAGGAAAGGAATCAAGAAGGCAAAGTTCAATTGGACAAGGAAAATCATGATGTCAAAAGGATGCACATGTGTTACACTTACTGCCACAAGCAAGGGAATCTTGTTGAAAAGTGTTGGACTTTGAATCCAAAAATGCTTCCATGAAACTTGAAGAAGGTGGAAAGAGAAGATGGTAGAAATGGAAAGGAAGTTTCCATGGATGATGTGTTTCAGGATGATTCACATGTTGATGCTGATGTGTAAACAAAGGCAAGACCTTTGAAATGGATTGGTAAGAAATGGTTAGAGTTATTATCCAATTAAAGATTGCATGTCTTTTGATTTGATGCATCTATTTGAATTTCTTTGTTAATGGAATGCAAGTTGCAGGATTTTGCCAAGAAGGTGAATGGAAAAGTTGAGTAGGAGACTCACTTTGTTGCTGCAACATTATGTTCATTTTAGCTTTGAAAGTACAGTGTGCTTAAGCAAAAGTTGAAAGATGAAATGCATGCATAAACTTGATGTGCATGAATACAGGGATGTTGATGCTTTCCTTGTATTTGAACATATATGTGTAATTAACTCGAAGGGATGATTACTTTGGTATGCATGTAATTCGATATTGACTTGAGAAAAGTTGATTTGGTCTCCAAGATGGAGATAATATTGAAGTGTTTCATGTTTTGAAAAAGAGTCCTAGAGGTATTTTTCTACATGCTTGACTTGAAGGGTCATTTGTTTTAAAGGCATGTTTTGTGGGCTTGGTATCTAGTCCATCATTTGTATGCAGATGTAAGACATGGAGGTGTTCACAAGATGTGAAAATTTGTTTCTTTTGTTGAAGCAGGAGTTTAGGCCATCCAGTTATTGTTTGTATTTCTGTCGTTGTTAACAATTGTTGTTGATAGCTTGCCAGACAGGTACAAATGATAATTTTGTGAAGCAGATGTAACTTCACATTGGTTAGGGCCACCTTGGATCAATGATCAAGGCAAAGAAGTTCAAACTACCTTCTGTGACCATCTCAGCAGGAGTTCTGCATGAAGTCAAGGAGGAAGACAATTCTTCTTAGGAGGACCAGCACATCTAGGAAGGAGAGTGGTCAAAGGCTTTGGTTTAGAGGCACTATGCAAGGCAAGTGTATGGAGGCTAAAATAAGAGGGTGTTGTTACTCTCATTTACTATTTAGATTAGTATGTTAGTCTTTTGGAGACCAAAAGTTCTTTTAGTGGGAAGGCATGATCCAAAATGGATCTTGGATAGACTTCTAAGTCTGAAGTGTTCCTCACGGAGGAAACTGAAAGTCAAAATATGCTCTTGGAAATAGTCCCGTTGCATAGATATTCTCATTCTGAATCTACTACAACTTGAATGGACTAAAATGGACTTCGGATGATGAAGTTATTGCAAAATGAAGATTGCCTTTGTCCCTTGAAAAAGGAGGCATTTCTTCTAAAAATGGCCTAAAAGGCTCCTTAAGGAAATCACATCACAAATGTGCAAAGTGGTGGACTTAAGGACATGGTTGAAGGACCCCCGATCAATGATCTTTGACTTATCGCATCGGAGGCAGGCATGTATGCGATATCGAGACACAAGACTTGGCGATTGCAATAATGCAATTATGCAAATGTGATAATCGGCAATCAGAGTGATCGGGCGATCGACAATCCGAGGAGCAGGGATATGGACCCTATCGATGCAATACATGATGGGCGATATTGGTGATTGACAGATCAGCAGATTGGCAGTCGGCACGGCCAAATGAAGGAACCCTCGGGTCCATTGCAATTGCGATATGCCGATAGTGATACGCTGATATTGGCGATCGGTGATCCACGATACAAAGGGCCATTGGGCACGCAACTTGTGATAAGCCGATAAGGGCCAAACCTACTGGGAATTGTGAGCCCGATTGCATAGAATTTGAAATCTGAGGTTTTTAGATTTTTTTTGTATTATCTGTGTATTGGGTTTTTAAGCCCTACACCATGTGATAGAATGGTGGACCCGAAAGGTTTATAGATGCGGCGTTGTGTTATTTGAGTTCCGTGGTAAGTGGGATTTCGGGCGAACCTCAGGTAGTAAGTGGTATTGGATGGGCTTTGCCCAATCCCATACACTGGCCAACACGTGGCATGGCACAGGAGAGAGAAAACTGCCTTTTCGGGCGGGTAATCTCCGTGCACATAAGTTGCCTGAAATGGATGTCAGTCATTGGATCGGAGATCAAACAGATCAGTGGTGGTAAATACAAAGGGGCTTGCGGCAGCCATAAAAGGGTAGACTTGATAAGGATATGAGCGTGACTTCATAGAATTTGAAGTCCAGGATTTTCCAACCAATAGTGTATTTTTGGTAAATCTCAGTGTATTGGAATTTTGTTCCATTTTCGAGTTTTTCCTGAAGGAGAGCCCCGATTCCCTTGTAACTACCCCTGATCATTGTTTCACACTACAAGGGATGGTTTTATAGACAATGATGAATTTGTAATGCAGAGAGAGCTACAGAGCCATAAAGATAGATGGCTAGTCGAAGAGATAAGGAGCAAAAGAAGCTGCAAAGCCACAGAGGAATGATTACATGCATAGAAATGACTAGGGAAGCCACAAAGCCAGAAGGATGCCTCAAAGAAGCCAGAGAGCTCAATTGACGAGGTAGCAGGAAGCAAAGGCAGCTGATGGAGTTTTTGGAGTTGCTTGGAGGTCGAGTGAAAAACCAGAGAGCTGAAATTTGCTAAGACAGTCGCTTGGAGGTCAAGCGAGAAACCAGAGAGCAGAAAGTTGTTGAGATAGTCACTTGGAGGTCGATCAAAAAACTAGAGAGCTGAAAGTTGTTGAGACAGTTACTTGGAGGTCGAGCGAATTACTGATAGCTCACAGAGCTAGAGCCAAGAGCCGAGAGCCAGAGCTAGAGCTGAGAGCCAGAGCCAAGAGCCAAAGCCATGAGCCAGAGCCAAGAGCCAGAGCGAGAGCCAGAGCTAGAAAGTTGGAGAGCTTCAGAGCCAGGGATAAGATGGTGTTCTAAGTCCATTGTGTTCTGTGTAGTGGAGTTGTGCGTGGAGCTTGTAAAAGGACTTTGCCATAATCCTAGATAGCCTAGTTGAGTTGACTAGAGCTTAAGGAGATGTAGCCCAAGAGTTTTGGGTGAACTGCATAATATATTGTTGTTCTGTGTGTTTGTTTTATTGCTGCATTATCTACTGCCAGATGTATTTACATATCAACATAAACAACTGAATTTAAAGCATTGAACAGTTAAAAACAAACAGCAAAATACACCCATTTTCAAGCGTTATTAATTCCGCAATTGGTTAATCATAATATCTTGGGAATATTTAAGCTTTGGAAGTGGGAGAGGTTCTTGTAAGCTTGACAAGAAGCCTTTAGTGCCCCATTTTCAGATCATGAATGCCAAAGAATGTTAGGATACATAGATTCAAGAACATCGGGGTATTTAGGCTATGAGAGACCGTCACAAGGAAGGTTTATCTGAGGGAGTGCCATGTTCAAGGGAACAACTACTGCCAAACCACACTTTATAATACTGAATGTAGTTCTATTGTCTACTTTCCCTATCTAATTAGTTTATTGAGTCCAGACGGGTAAACTCGTCGATCTTTTCATTTTTTAAGAGTCTGAAAATGATCGCGAAAAGAGCGACTCTATGCCCTATCTGATTAGTTTAATGAGTCCAGACAGACAAACTCATCGTTCTTTTCATGTTTTGAGAGTTTGAAAAGGATCGTAAAAAGAGTGACTTTATATGTTGCTTTTGTAGTTTAAAGAGTCTAGACTAGACAACTCGATGGTATTTTCATATTTACAGAATTTGAAAAGATCATAAAGAATGACTCCATGGTGGTCCCTTTGTCATAGTTGTTAACTAGGTGCGGCAAAAGGTTAATATTATACCCAGATTGATTAATTTTCTGTGAGTTAATATATTGAATCCAGATAAAGAGAAACCTATGTTCAATAGATTTCGACCTCATTTTGTTATGACTACGAGGAGATGAACTAAACTCATTTTTCATTGTGAATTTTTAATGACTCGTCGATGACAAACTCAATACCTTCATCAAATTTTAATGAGACAAATGAAGAAAAATCAAGGTATCCTTTTCAATTTGTTGAGCAAGGAAAAAGAGGTAAAAGAACTGCTCATTCCTTCTTCGTAGATTTAAAGACCCCAAAGAAGGGGAACAACTTGGGGATTTTTCTATTTAAAAGCGAGAAATGGTCCCAAAAAAGCAAGTGCTCTTGTTGTTGCCATAGATTTTTAATGAGCCCAGTGACAAAAGCTCAAGATTTTTCAGTTTAATGAGTGAGAAAAGTACCTAATAGAATGCTCAGGTCATCTTTATAAATGTTTAACGAGCCTAAAGAAAAACTTGGGATTTTTTCAGTTTTATGAGTGGGAAAAAAGTGCCTAAAAAGAATGCTCTAATGGTCTTTTTTAGTTAAATGAGCTAGAAAAAGAGCGAAAAAGAGTTGCTCAAACCATCATCGTATGCGTTTAACAAGCCCAACGATGAAAAACTTGAGGATTTTTCAGTTTTTTAGAGCGAGAAAATATCCCATAAAAGAAAGCGCTCATATCTTCGTTGTAGTAGTTTAACGAGCCCAAAGAAGTAGACTCAAGGTTTTCCAGATTAACGAGCAAGAAAAATATCATAAAAAGAACGCTCACTCTTCTTCATGGTAGTTTAACGAACCCGAAGAAGGAGATGCGAGGATTTTTCGGATTAACGAGCAAGAAAAATACCCTATAAATAATTCTTGATCTTCTTTGTGGTAGTTTAACTAGCCCGAAGAAGGAGACTCGAGGATTTTTCGGATTAGTGAGCAAGAAAAATACCATAAAAAGGATGCTCGATCTTCTTCGTGGTAGTTTAGCGAGCCCAAAGAAGGAAAATTGAGGATTTTTTGGATTAACAAGCAAAAAAAATACCATAAAAAGAATGTTCAGTCTTTCTTGATCTTATGCTTGACAATAGAAGGGTCTATGCCATGCATTTCCTCATAAGACCAAGGGAAAACATGGCAGAAGTCCTTAAAAGGGTAGGTGAAGCTCATAATTTCCTCAGGATTGTGATTGGCTCTAGTCTATATGTTTTCCACGATGCCTGTCATGACATAAATATTGATGAGCAATGTCTTTGAAATATTGCCCATGTTTCCTTTTGCCACCAAAGTTTGGATAGTCATATAGGGTGAGGAAACGATTTCTGGTATGTCAGGTGACAACATTTGAAGAGGTATCATGTCCGAATTAGATATCGAAACATGATGGTGTGAGTCCTCCGAAGGTTGCTCTTCTAAAATCGTGATCTCTCTAATAGTTTCATCCATAGGTAGGACTTTATTGAGGGGATCAAAAGAAGAAGCTGTTATGGGAGGGGCAGTGGTATTTTTGGCCATGACCAAAGTGACCGGAGACTCGGATGCAGATTGAATGGCCTGGTAGGCCAATTCACCTGGTGACAGTGACATTTTTTCTCTGTAAGTGTCAATGTTTGAAGGGGCCGGAAGGATCCAAGGATCTGTCAGTTTGTGAGGAATGGATGAAACCATAGAGACCATCTATGGAACTGCGGGCGGTAGAAGAGGCAAACAACCCATTGGGGAAAATCCCATCAGTAGACCATTACCGATACTGATGTAAGAGTCAGGTACACCACCCACTAAGGGTACAATGCTGCTAGGTAATGGGGAGTAATCTGGGGTGCAAAAGGATAGCTGGTCTACTGTGATTATCTTTCCATCTAAGGGAAATTGGATGATACGGAAGACCAAAGCCAGAATGACCTTCATGGCATAAGTCCATGTGTGGCCCAAAAGTAGATTATAGTCGAGTTTATGATCCGTGACTTCAATATCCACCATTACCATTTTCCCACTCAGAGTGATGGGGTAGTCAGCAAGGTAACCTTTTGGGATGAAAGTGTGGCCGTCAAAACCTTTAATGGAATTCGATGGTAGGGATAGCAATGGAGAATCCAAAGCGAGCCAACATGAAGATGAGATAACATAGGTAGAAGCACCTTCATTGATGACAAGTCTATGTATACCTTTACCTTTTGAAAAGATTTGCACCTAAAATGCAAGCTGGTGGGAAAGGGGAGGTTTACACTTTTCCATGTAGAAAATTGCAAGCATGGAATCCTATAGGTCGATAGCACCAATAGCTAAAAGCAAAGCTTTCCTTTGTGCTAGACATGTTTGTAATACTTCGAGCGTCTACATAGCTGATGGCGCTTGCACCAAGTATTCTACAATGTTTAGTTTTGGGCAACATGTGTAGATGTATTGTGCATTGTGCGTCGAAGTGCCCCTTTAGGGGGGTGAATCACAAGGTTAGAAATCGGCCTTTTGATATGCAAATCATTAGGTAGCAGTGGGTTTTGACTTGAGGAAGATTCCTCTGCATGAGCGACAGGAGCTCTATAATATTTGGCTCTGGTTTGTAGATCTACTGTTTCAAAGCTGTAAACGATAGAAGATCCTTCACTAGCTTAAGAATGTTGTGAACCACCATTTCCCCTTTATGGGGATTAGGGTTGGTTTGAAATAAGGCGTTGCTGCTGTTGAGCAGGGAAAGGATTATTCAGGGTAGTAGGAGTCCTTCCAGTGTCCTTTCTAGCAATGAAATCTGTGCATTCTTGAAGACGTGGACACATAGATGTCATGTGGTCTTGCACACATATTTTTCAAGGGAATCGGGTGGGTTTATCCTTTCCATCGTCATAGGGTGCAATGGCCTTCTGCTTTGGGTTTTGCTGCTTTGTTGACTGCTCCTCAGAAGGAGCAATCTTTTTCTTATTCTTCTTGTTCTTACCATGGGCTTTTTGTGTAGATTGCATAGAGTTTATCACAATCGTAGGAAGAGTAGTTGATTTGGTATAGGGGTCCACTAACATCTGGGCAATGTGACTGTTGAGTTGTTTTACAGCAGCCCCAAAGGTTGCATCGATAATCACATCGGAGTGTGCTCTGGGTGCTGAGCAGCGGAGACATTGGAGTTACGAGGGGCATTGGGGATTATGTCCTAGAGAGTGTCAAACTACGAATATATCATATCTAAATGCCACGCACGACATATGGATTGGTCTTCTGTGATCGCACGACCTAAAGCGACATCTTTAGTGATTTGCAGGAGTAGGGACTTGCAGAACCAGTATGCTAAGAGATAGTTTGGGAGGGGAGTTTTGACTAATCTACACCTACGTCTCCATTCATGTATATGATCAGAGATGTGGGTGGCAGTATCCTGACGTAATGAAGTGAGGAGCTCAGTCCCAGTCTCATAGAAGATGGGTAGTTGGAAGTGCTTTAAGAATTCCATCGCTAAAGCATCGAAGGTATTTACTAATGTGTGTGGTAATTCAATGTATCACTTAGCTGTGTTGCCAGGGAGGGTGCGGGGGAAAAGATGTAACCGGACACTATCATCCACCATGGAGTTGGAAACACACCAAAGATGATAGGTGGTGATATGAGTGCCTGGATCCTCCCCTTGTTTCCCTTCGAACTTGGGGATGTCTATTGGTATCTTATGCGGGATCGGCGACCAAAGTAAGTTGTGGTAGATAGGATCATTTGGAAGTTTGTACAAGTTGGGGATATCCAATGTTGCCAGGAAAGGCAAAGTGTGTGGTGCCCTCGACTCGGACCAAGGTGATGACATATGAATTGAGGAACCTTGCGGTCCTCCCATCATTTGAGTCCCAATATTATACATAGGCTACGTGGTATAGTAGTTACCTTGGGGTATGGCGTTGTAGTGTGGATTTCCATGGGGAATCTGATGTTGGGGTATAGAATTGCCCCCAGGATAAGTAGTGCCCCCTTGACTCATTTGAATTTGTGAGTAGGGTGCCCCCATGGATTGGTTAGGACCTCCTTGAGGATTCTCGCTCACCACAGAACTAATCATATGTCCTTGATTGACATAACAAATGCTCATGTAAATCAATGATTGACCATGCATACCTAAGAATGGAGGGGGAACTGTTACGTTCCTGACCGGTATGTGCATATTGGGAATGCCCCCAAATACTTGAATTTGGGGGATTGAACTGTACAATGGCTACCGACCATATTGTTGGTGGACGGTAACCGTGCTAATAGTGATATATTGGGTGTTATAAGGAGTGTTATATGTAGCACTTGTAGAAGGTATACAGTTTGACACTAAAGGGGTGGAACCTGACATCAGTTAGGTTCCACTTGTGGGGGGTTTCATGTGAGTGGTTTGAGCCAAAATGGATCTTAGATAGACTTCTAAGTCTAAAGTATTCCTCATAGAGGAAAATGAAAGTCCAAGGATGCTCTTGGAAATATTCCCATTTCGTAGATCCTTTCATTTTGAATCTACTACAACTTGAATGGGCTAAAATGGACTTTGGATGCAGAAGTTATCACAGAAAGAAGGTTTCCTTTGTCCTTTGAAAAATGAGGCATTTCTTCTAAAAATGGCTTGAAAGGCTCCTTAAGGAAATTGCATCAAAAATGTGCAAAGGGGTGAACTTAAGGCTAGGGTGAAAGGACCTCCGATCAATGATTTCTGACTCATCGCATTGGAGGCAAGCATGTATGTGATATCAGGACCCCAAACTTGCAATAATGCGATTGCGATAATCGGCGATCGGAGGAGGAGGGACATAGACCCCCACTGATGTGATATGCGAGGTGTGATATCGGTGATCAGCGGATCAGCAGATCGGTAGATCGGCGATCGGGTGATCAGTGATCCCTAATACAAAGGGCCATTGGGCATGAAACTTGCGATAAGCCGATAAGGGACAGACTCGATGGGAATTAGAAGCCTGATTGCATAATATTTGAAATTCAGAAATTCAGATTTTCAATGTATTTCTTATGTAAATGGGTTTTTGGACATTTGGCCATGCGACGATGATATTGTGATATTGCGATAAAGTTGGACCCGAAAGGTTTATAAATGATGCTTTGGGTTGTTTGAGTTCTATGGTAAGTGGGATTTTGGGCAGGCCTCAGGTAGTAAGTGGTATTGGACGGGATTTTCCAGATCCCATACACTAGCCAACGTGTGGCATGATGCAGGAGAGAGAAAACTGCCTTTTCGGGTGGGTAATCTCTGTGCACATAAGCCAGCTGAAACGGATGGTTAGCCATTGAGATCGGAGATCACGCAGATCAATAGTGGGCTTGCAATAGCCATAAAAGGGTGGACTTGATAGGGATTTTAAGCATGACCCTATATTATTTGAAGTCCGGGATTTTGCGCCCAATAGTGTATTTTTTGTAAAGCTCTATGTATTGGAATTTTGTTCCATTTTTGGGTTTTCGCCTAAAGAAAGGGCCCTATTCCTTTGTAACAACCCCTGATCATTGTGCCACACTACAAGCGTGCATTTTGTAAACAATGATGCATTTGTAATGTGCAGAACCACTGAGTCAGAAGCCAAAGGGCCAGATGAAGAGACATATGCAGAGAAATGAACAGGAAGCCGCAGATCTGGAAGAATGCCTCAAAGAAGCCAGAGAGCATGATTGAGCAGATAGAGCAGGCAAACTGGGAAGCACAGGTAGCTGAGGGAGTTTTTGGAGTCACTTGTAAGTCGAGCGAAAAACCAGAGAGATGAAAGTTATTGAGATAGTCATTTGGAGGTCAAGCGAATTGCTGATATCTCACAGAGCCAAAGGCAAGAGCCAAGAGCCAGAGCCAGAGCCAGAGCCAGAGCCAGTGCCAAAGCCAAGAGCCAAGAGCCAAAGCCACGAGCTAGAGCCAAGAGACAGAGCCAGAGCCAGAGCCACGAGCTAGAGCCAAGAGGCAAAGCCAGAGCTAAAGCTAGAGCTGAGAGCCAGAGCGGAAGCTAGAGCCAGAAAGCTGGAGAGTTTTAGAGCCAGGGATAAGATGGTGTTCTAAGCCCATTGTGTTCAGTGTAAACTAGTGGAGTAGAGCATGGAGCTTGTAAAAGGACTTTGCCATCAGCTTTAAGAAGAGGTAAAACATTCCTGTTTGTCTTCAAATTCTTCTAAGAATGCTTGTATTGGTTCTTTTTAAAAACATACCAAAGGCATAGGTTCCAAGCTAATGTCCAAGATGGGATATGAAGGAAAAGGCTTGGGTAAACATGCACAAGGTATTGTTGAACCAATAATAGTTGAGGAAAGGCCTAAGTATTTGGGTCTTGGCTATGGACAGTCTTAAGGAGAAAGTTCCAAAGATGCCATGAAGGCGATTGAAACAACCCCAAGAAGGAGTTGCATTGTAGGTCTTCCACCTTAAGAGTGTGAATATTGTATTAAGGAGGAATGCAATAGCTTGAAACATCATTTGCAGGATGGAGGTGTTCAGAAGCACACACTTGAACTAGAGAGTTGTGGAAACTCTAACAACCTTGAGGAGATTGATGGTGTTACAAAGGGATCCACTTCTTCATTTTGATTCACCTCCTCATGAAGGCAATAAAGGTGAAAAAGAAAGGTATAAATCTGGTTCTAACCATATTCCTTTTGATTATGTTCAGCATGGTAAATTTCCACATAGATATGGGAAAAGAATTGCATGTTCCTTTTGTGGTTTGGATGACCATAATGTTTCTAGATGTTGGAAGAGAATGGCCACATACAAGAAACTTTTGAAGGAAAGGACGCAAGAAGCCAAAGGTCCATTGGACAAGGCAAGTCATGTTGTCAAGAGGATGCACATGTGTTGCATTTACTGCCATAAGCAAGGGCATCTTGTTGAAAGATGTTGGACTCTGAATCCAACAATGCTTCCACGAAACTTGAAGAAGGTGGAAAGAGAAGATGGCAGAAATGGAAAGAAAGTTTCCATGATTGATGTGTTTCAGGATGATTCACATATTGGTGCTGATGTGTTGACAAAGGTAGTACCTTTGAAATGGATTAGTAAGAAATGGTTAGAGTTCTTATCCAATTAAGATTGCATGTCTATTGATGCATATATTTGTATTTCTTTGTTAATGGAATGTAAGTTGTAGGTTTTTACCAAGATGGTGAATGGAAAAAAGTTGAGTAGGAGACTTACTTTATTGCTACAACATTATATTTCACTTCAGCTTCAAAAGAATAGTGTGTTTAAGCGAAATTTGAAGGATGAAATGCATGAATAAGCTTGATGTGCATGAACATAGGGATGTTGATAATTTCCTTCTATTTGAACATGTATGTGTAATTACCTTGTAGGGTTGATTGCTTTGACATGCAT
Source organism: Pinus taeda (assembly GCA_000404065.3). Classification (NCBI taxonomy): domain Eukaryota; kingdom Viridiplantae; phylum Streptophyta; class Pinopsida; order Pinales; family Pinaceae; genus Pinus; species Pinus taeda. The sequence goes on along the minus strand of APFE030634471.1, from coordinate 87,704 downwards.
GTGATGCAATGTTGACTTGGGAGAAGTTAACTTGGTCTCCAAGATGGAGATAATGATGAAATGTTTCATCTTTGAAAAAGAGTCCTAGAGGTCTTTTTCTACATGCTTGACTTGAAGGGTCATTTGTTTTAAAGGCATGTTTTGTGGGCTTGGTATCTAGTCCATAATTTGTATGTAGATGTAAGACATAGAGGTGTTCACAGGATGTGAAATCTGTTTCTTTTGTTGAAGCAGGAGTTTATGCCATCTATTTGTTGTCTGTATTTCTATTTTTGTTAATAGTTTTTGTTGGCAGCTTGTCAAACAGGTACAAATGAAAATTTTGTGTAAGTATATGTAACTTCACATTTGTTTGAGCCACCTTGGATCAATAATCAAGGCAGAGAAGTTCAAACTACCTTCTGTGACCATTTCAGCAGGAGTTCTGCATGAATTCAAGGAGGAATACAGTTCTTCCTAAGAGGGCCAACACATCCAAGAAGGAGAGTGGTCAAAGGCTTTGGTTTAGAGGCACTATGCAGAGGCAAGTGTACGGAGGCTGAAAGGAGGGTTCTGTTACTCTCATTTACTGTTCAAATTAGTATGTCAGTCTTTTGGAGACCAAAATTTCTTTTAGTGGGAAGGTGTGATCCAAAATGGATCTTGGATAGACTTCTAAGTTTGAAGTGTTCCTCACAGAGGAAAATGAAAGTCTAAGGATTCTCTTGGAAATAGTCTCATTTCGTAGATCCTTTCATTTTAAATCTACTACAACTTGAATGGGTTGAAATGGACTTTAGATGTAGAATTTATCGCAGAAAGAAGATTACCTTTGTCCTTTGAAAAAGGAGGCATTTCTTATAAAAATGGCCTAAAAGGCTCCTTACGGAAATCGCATCGCCAATGTGCAAAGGGGTGGACTTAAGTCTAGGGAGGCAGGACCGTCGATCAACTATCTCTGACTTATCACATCGTATGAAGGCATGTATGCAATATCGGGACCCCAGACTTGCGATAATGCGATTGCGATAATCGGCGATCAGATTGATTGGCTGATCAGCGATCAGAGGAGCAGGGATATATATACCTGCCAATGCGATACACGAGGTGTGATATTGACGATCAGCGGATTGGTAGATCAACAATCAGGTGATCGGTGATCTTTGATACAAAGGGCCGTTGGGCACGTGACTTGTGGTAAGCTGATAAGGGTCGGACTCGATGGGAATTTTAAGCCTGATTGCATAATATTTGAAATCTGGAAATTCATATTTTCAATGTATTTCCTGTGTAAATGGGTTTCTGGCCATTTGGCCATGCAATGATGATATTGTGATATTGCGATAAAGCCGAACCCAAAAGGTTTATAGATGCTACTTTGGGTTGTTTAAGTTCTGTGGTAAGTAGGATTTTGGGTAGTCCTCAGGCGGTAAGTGGTATTGGACAGGCTCCGCTCGATCCCATACACTAGCTGACACGTGGCATGGTGCAAGAGAGAGAAAACTGCCTTTTGGGGTGGGTAATCTCTGTGCACATAAGCCACCTGAACAAATTGTTAGCTGTTGGATCAGAGATCATGTAGATCAATGGTGGGCTTGCGATAGCCATAAAAGGGTGGACCTGATAGGGATTTAAGCACGATCCTATATTATTTGAAGTCCGGGATATTGTGCCCAATAGTGTATTTTTAGTAAAATTCATTGTATTGGAATTTTGTTCCATTTTCAGGTTTTTGCTTGAAGAATGGGCCCGATCCCTTTGTAACAACCCCTGATCATTGTGCCACGCTGCAAGCGGGTGTTTTGTAAACAATGATACATTTGTAATGTGAAGAGCCATAGAGATAGAAGCCAGAGGGCCAAATGACGAGATAGAGGAATGATTATACGCAGAGAAATGGACAGGAAGCCGCAGAGCCGAAAAAATGCCTCAAAGAAGCCAGGGAGCATGATTGAGTAGACAGAGCAGGCAGAGTGGGAAGTGCAAGCAGCTGAGGGAGTTTTCGGAGTCACTTGGAGGTCGAGCAAAAAACCAGAGAGCTAAAAGTTGCTGAGACAGTCGCTTGGAGGTCAAGCGAACTGTTGATACTCATAGAGCTAGAGCCAAGATCCCAGAGCCAAGAGCCCAGAGCCAGAGTGAGAGCTGAGAGCCAGATCCAGAGCTAGAGCCAGAGCCAAGAGCCAGAGCTAGAGCTGAGAGCTAGAGAGGAAGCCAGAGCCAGAAATTTGGAGAGCTTCAGAGCCAGGGATAAGATGGTGTTCTAAGCCCATTTTGTTCAGTGTAAACCAATGGAGTTGAGCGTGGAGCTTGTAAAAGGACTTTTCCATAATCCCAGAGAGGCTAGTAGAGTTGACTAGAGCTCAAGGAGATGTAGCCCAAGATTTTTGGGTGAACTCCATATTATATTTCTATTTTATATGTTTGTTTTGTTGCTACATTATTTATTGTCACATGTATTAACATATCAGCATAAACAATCGAATTTAAAGTGCTAAACAATTAAAAATAAACACAAGAAAACACCTATTTCAAGAATTATTAATTTTGCAATTGGTTAATCATAATATCTTGGTAATGTTTAAGCTTTGGAAGCCTTTACTGCCCCATTTTCAGATCATGGTTGTACCTGGGACAAATGGAATAGCGGGGTTTGCCATCAACAGTGTGGTGGTGACTATCGACTGGGGCAGTGGTGGAGGTCTAAAAGTGTCCAAAAATTTCCATGACCCATTAGTCGTCGACGAGATGGATGGAAATGTTCATTCTTAAGAGACAGGGAGTACAGGTGCCACGGGAACCAAGAGTGGGTCCAATGGATTCGTGAGCGGAGGGTTAAAGAGAGGAAGAAATCCTTCAATAAAGAAATTCTTTGGCAAACTTGAACTGTTGGTTGCCCAAACAGATTCCATGTGAGATCAAGGAGACTGATTCCTCGAAGATGGGGAATCCAGTTCACTGGAGCTCGACGGATCTTCCACAATGAGTGGAGGAAGTCCTAACAATCATCTAGATTGATGATGAGGGCCAGATGTAGCCATGGTGACAATTAATTTTTATCAATAAATTTTATCGTGATATTTGTTAAAGTCTCAATGATAGAACATGGGTACCAAAAGAATATAAAAAATACACTAAGATGATCAATCAGCAAACAGAGGGAAATGACCCTGTCTGATAAACACCGATCGCTGGAGATGAAACCTAATATCACAATGAATAATAGAGAGGGCTAGCCAAATGTATAGTTACGGTTACTCTAGAGCTTCACCTGAACCTTAGATTGAAGGGCCAAATACTCTCATGAAGATGATCACCCTCCTAAACTGAAGACAGAGTAGGTCCGTCCGTGTCAGGTACCAGGGAAACTCACACCAGTCACCTTGTGTGAGTCCCTAAAAGCTTGGCCACTAAGGATACCTTAGATCACAGACACTACCATGGGGGACATAGTCACAGATAGTACGCTGTGTGGGCAGGATACCTGAGTCCCCGACTTAGCTCCGAAATCCCCGAAGGGATCCCCAACACACAGAATACCCAAAGGATTTTAAAGCGAAGGTAGGCTACCTTAGCTTACAGTCTAATGTTGTCACGTATTTAGCTCTGCTTTGACTAGAGTGGTCCTGGTAGTATGAATGCAGAAGAAATTTTCACTCTTTTAATGACACTAGGTTTGGTTTATTCTCTTGGGCAGTTTACTCACACTACCTATCCCAAGATCCTAGCCTGAACTAATGTTTGTTTGCTCAATAAAGAGTTCCTGATTGATTTTAGGTAAATTTTATGTGTAGTTTTTTATTTTCTTCGGTAGGGGAGTTGACATATGAAATGTGCTGGGACTATGACTCAAAAAATCATGCACAAGACGATACTTTAAAAAATATTCAATCGATGAAAGCAAGTTGTATTCTACAAGTGAGAGTCTTTCACATATTCATATTTGTTCCATGCATCTTAGTCATTATAACACATGCATAACCAACACAAATATTTCCAATGATTTCCCAACAACTACTTGAAACCAAAATAAAGCAGCTTTTGACTAGCTAAACAAAAGAATGAATAAAAAATGTGGACCTTTCTTTCATAAAAAATGTTTTTTAAGAAAGAACAAAAACCTATTTCCTAAAAAAACTTTATTTTAGGACACTTATCTTTCCAACAAAATGCAGCTGCAGACCCTCTTTTAGTCCATGAGCAAGCTTCCTATCCCCTGGAGTTTGTAGACACAACTGTATATCATGTTTTTAAGGGATTAACACTCTATAACAGTGGCCACAGAGAGTTACTGGGTCCACTAACGCTCTGTGTACGTAGACACAGAGATTTATAAAGCATTATGTAGTCTGCTAACCTGCGTTATTGTGGGAAAACAACTCAAAACAGGGCCTTTTGGATCATATTCAAGGCTGAATATGTGAAGGCAGAATGTAGAAAGGTTTTGGTGGGTCAGAAAGGGAAGGCAGAAGTATAGGGAGGTCTTAGAAGGAGGAGGAAACTAAGAACTTACCGGGTAAACCAGGAACTAGATGTATAGTCCCCAACTGAGTTGCCAATTTTGCTGTAGGATAAAATGCACGATGTATGGAGAATGGAGATACCCTCAAGGTTCTTCCCGGGACCCTTGGTAGACTGTAAGATTATTTGCAGCCATCACAAAATTACATGCATGTCCATAAACATTAACTAACTATCAAAGCAAAACAGATGGATTACCTCAAGCCTCTATGTAGATTTGCTGGAGAGCACAATGCAGCTAGGTGGAAGTCCCTTGAGCCGGCTCCAAATCAATTCCTACACATAGAAGAGACAAGCATAATCGTAGCATACAAACTCAATAACTAATACATGAATACGTAAAATACATCTAGTTACACATAACTAAGCTACTCATGCTAAAAGGTATTGGACAAACAAATAAATGAATGATAGTACCAACACCACAGATTAGACAATACAACTGCAGTTCTATATTAATGTCAGAAGAGTGATTACAACCATCTATAGCATCAACCTTCCCTTACCCCTCCAACTTCTCTCTCTCTCTCCCTTCTTACCAGCTTCTTATGCTTATATTTGAGACTATGCTCAACAATCAAGTAAGTTATCCTTTCAAATGATCTAACCTCTATCACCATAGCCCTAGCTTTGCTTATGTAGCAATTGAGTTAGGGTTGCCAAGTTCCTCCATGAGTTCCTTAGGGTAAAAGCAATGAAGTTGTGATGCTTTTCAGCTCTTTCCCATTTGCCTCCTTCATTAGGATTAGAAATCCCCTAAATAGGTCGAACTTGAGATGTTTCCTTGCTTTTCTTGAGTAGATTTAGGAGCAAATATCTATATATTTATGAGTCAATTCGCTCCTTTGACCCTTAGAGCTTCATTAAGATCCACTAACGTTGTTCCCGAACTGGCAACTAGAGTTATTTGGGTCACTAACACACCCTTAGGCTTGCAGAGAAGCTTTATAATGCAGGTTGTCAGTGCATAGCTAGTGTTAGTGTGGAAACAAGGCATGTGATCTTGATCTTTGCTTTAGCTATCATGTCTTTCCCCCACTGAGCTGATGAGGGGGTCAATTTGCTGTATAACAGGTGTTACATTGGCATGAACTATTTTCATATCCTCAACAATATTATAATTAATAATTTCATTTCTAACAGGTTGTGCTAAAGTACCTAGTGGTGAAACCTTGTTTGAAGGTTTTGGAGTGATGGATTTACTCTTATTTTTCATGGAAGTGTTCTTAGAAGGAGAAGCACTTTTGGACTTATTATGAAAACTCTTAGTAGGATTATTAGGCGATAGAATTCTTCTCAACAATTGATTTTTAATCTCTTTCCTAGAAATTGGTCCATTTCTCCTCAAATTATATCACTCAATTATTTACTGAGGAGGAGCTTCACTGGGTGGTGGTTCATCAACACTTTTTTACTAGCATTATATATGATACCAAATGTATTAACTTAATGCCCAACACATAAAATTTCCTCGGTCATGGTAGATTCATTTGCTTCTTTAGTTTTCTTAGATTGTTGTTTTGAAAATAAAGTGTCTACGAAGTTGGTCATCATAGCAATCATGTTGTGGTTCCAACAGGCCCATGTTTTCTCTAGATACCTCTCCTGATTGAAAGTACAAAATTTGTCCATGCCCAAACTTTTAATATTAAACAAAACATTGGAGCATTGAGCATATTTATCCATTTGACTATTGTTGTTATTCATAAAGAAAGGTGACTTGAAGGACTTACTACTAGTAGTTGCCTCACTTGAATTCCTCTTTAGTTCAAATACTTCATTAGTGATCAACTTCAAAGATTTAACCAATATTTCCATGTCAAAATAGTCTTTCTCTTTAGCTTTAGTCGAAGATGCTTGAGTTTTCTTACCAATGTCTATTGGGTGCAAATAAGGTGTCTTTTAGAACCCTTAAATGCCTCACATTAATTATCAACCTGGGTAAGTCTTTTTGTTTCAAGAGTGTACACAATATGTGCAAGTGATGTAAATCGTTGAATCTACAAAGATTAATTCTTTAAAATAACTTATTGATTTTAATACAAGAGTAAACAAATCAAACCATAAACTAAAAACTTGTAACTTCAAGGAAATTAACTTATTCAATCATCAAAACTCAATCTTAATCGAAATCACAATTCAATCTTAATTGAAAGTGCTAATTGCATTTACATCAACCAAGTGCACCATAGTGATAACAAAGCTCTTTCATCCGAATCTATACTAATGCATAAAAGCAATACACTTGATCTAATAGATAACACTCTGGCTTTCAATTAACAAGAAATGATTCTACAATTAAATGAATACACGATATAAATAAATGAAGCCAATCAAATAGAAATAAGAATCAACACAGTGAATGCACAAACTCAACACTAATGAAAGTAAATCAATTGTGAATCTATAAAACAGAGTAACTAAACTTTGTAGTAAAATAAAGGTAAACTATAATATAGGGAACAACAGTGGAATCCACCAGTGACTGGGCCCAAGCTGCCAATGATTACTACTTGACTACATTAGAATCTCGTAAATGCGCAGCAACATGAATTATATATTATTCATCAATTCCAAATGTCATTACAACACAATGTCTTTCAGAATAACACTCTGTATATTAAAATTATGACTAAAGTAAAAAGGCAGAAAGCTATGTTCCTATTCTATTCATCTTTCCCTTCTTATAATCAAAGAGGAAAAGAGATAAATGTGATTCCTTAGGATCAAGAGATCCTGAGGAATTCACAACTAAATGCTATTATCAAACAATGTTTCTATATTTCATTGATCCTCCTGTTTCGCTTCTCGATTTGTTCGCACAAGACGTGCATTGTTTCCTCTGTTTAGCCTTTGCTGTTTAATAGTTTGAACAACAGTTGTTCCATTCGCCAATTTCTGCATAATAAATAACGAAAGTTAGTTTTGTCAGTCAAATCACATCAAAAGCAGTTTCATTCACTTTCTGTCGAAATCTTATCAAAACCTTATTGCATCATGGCACAAATGCATAAGGAGGAAAAAGATAGTGTAATCAAGGGTAAATTTATACCTGTTGCACGGCCCAACATTCTCCCTTGCTTACCTTGTTTCACTTCCTCGTGAACAATCATAGTTATTATGTAATGTAGTTAAAGAGTAGGAAGGAAATATTTTTTCTTTATCTGACCTAAAACCATGTTTTTGTATTAAATTTGCAAAGGCCGTCCCTTCTTGACCTTTAGGAAACTCATAATCAGAACGATATCCTTCTAGTGGGTACCAAATAATAGGACTCTTAAATTGACATCCTAGCCAATATGGTCCTTCCCTCAAGATAATATTGCTGTAAGTGACAAAACGGCCCGCGACAACTTTATAATTCCTGTAATTAAATGGTTCTCTGTCCTTGATAGTATTGGTTGAGACTATCCATCTTGCTTGGATGCAATCAAGAATCTTTCCTGAATGGATAAGAAATATGTGCTTCCCGTTTGCACAATTTCTTTATGTATGGGCCCCAGAATTTTAGTTACACCCTCCTCTGTCATGAGCCTTTTGTGTTTAAAAAAAAGTTGCAAGGGGTGCATAGGTTCACTCCTTACCCACAAATCTAGTTCATGTTCTTTTCTTTGAAAGGTGTTATAAGCCTTAGACCACTTGAGTTGGTTTATTGCAAAGGAAATAAAGGCCTAGAACTAAATATCCCCAATAAAAGGGCTAGGATTATTATCCACCTCCCCTTCTAATACAAAATTGCGTAAACAAAATTCATAGAGGAGACGTTGGACCTTTGTCCCATGCTTCTTACAACAATTTATGAATTCTTCAGTTGTCTTTAACTCAACTAACTTTCCCAACTTAACAACTTTAATCTTTAACAACAAATATATTTCCAATAAAAACAAGGCATAATTTGTGGTAGGAGACCTACAAGATAAGACATCAGAGTATAAAGAGCAAACAACATCGACCTAGCCCACAACCTTATCTAGCTTGGCTTTTATTTTCCTTTTCTTTTCTTCCTCATGCCTAAACTTATCAAAAGTTTCATTCTCAGTTACAGTCAATTCTCTGCATTGCTTCTGCAACTCCTGATACCTTTGCAGAGGAACTGTCTCCATCTGACATTGCTCTAAAGCAAGCTGGGCTTCTACCAACTCTTCTTGTAATTTTGAAAGAATATGATCACTGCATGATGGAGCGTTATTGATTATTTATTTTGTCTGGATGCTTTTATTGTGAGAGGGTAGACCCTTGGTCTGAGTAGACTTATCTATCAACTCTATGTGAAAGCTTGTTTGTGTGACCACCGTCTGAGTAGAAATAGGTTTGATCTGGGCTCCTATTGCCCTGCCTTCACATATTTTTGTTTGTGTGGCCACAGTGACTAACCCAGTAGTAGTGTTTTGAGCTTCCTTATTTGCAGTCTCTTTCAATTTCTGACGTAGCCACTTAACCGTATTTTGGAGCTTTATGTATTTCTTTCTCAGCTTCCTTAACTTTGTTTTGGCTAATCGATTCCTCTGAGGAGCATCCTTTGTAGAAAGAGGTTTGTCAATACCCTATGTATCTAAAGGTTCCTGGTGCTTCTCTTGGCTATGTTCCAATATAACTGTGTCACCTGACTGGTTATCGGATTTGTGCATTATTTTTATGTCCACTTTCTCTTCCCGATGTACAGCTTTTGGGGAAGGAAAAATTTCTATGGGACTAGAATCTTCTAAGGATTGAGCTTTGTTCAGATTCTAGTCAAGTGATTCTCCAGGGTGCATATATGCATTCAAATTTGCAAGAACTTGGGCCATGCCTTGCTGAAAGTCATGCAAGAAATTATCATGGGGGCTCATAGGTGGTGTTTGAGGAGGCCCTGTTTCATTTTTTGGTTCATCATCATTTGGAAAATAATGTTGTGTTTCCCCTTGTTTTGGGTTAGAATTGGGTTCTTCCTTGGGTTTTGATTCAAAATTAGGCTCTTCCTCCTGTTCTGGTTCAGAACTGAGTTCCTTCTCCTGTTTAGGTTCAGAGTTGGCCCCCCCCTCTTATTCCTATTCAGAATTTGGTTCTTCCTTTAGTTTTGCTTCGGAATTACCTTCTTCCTATGGTTCTGGTTCAGAGTCCTGCACAGTAATTGGACTTGTTGGTTTTGCCGGCCGTTCGTCGCTACCCTGAGGATCTACAAAAGTCCTCTGAACTGGGTTTAGCCTTGTTGAACACCTGTGCTTAAGGGGTTTTGCTACTATACGAGTAGTTCATTTCCTCTTTGAAACAAGGTTCTACTATTCAATTTCCATGGTTGCAGGGGTTTGGACTACAGGGTTTGTCCCTATCTCTAGCGGTGCTATAAAATTATCCTAAATTAAATTTTTCTGGGCCAGACTGTGACTAACAATTAGTCTGATCAAAACATGATGACTAACTACAGTCTCAGGATGTCTAGCCTGTATTATTCTATCTATTGTGTCATGCAATAATGAATTCAAGAAAAATGGTAAATTAACAGTGAGCTTCTACTTTAAAACGACTAAGAGTTTAAGTTGTCATGGTTTTACCACATCCCTGTCATCGTCACAGGTGATGTACTTCTGGATGACACTTACCAATTTGTGCCATGGTTGTCTCAGAGAGGATGGTTGAATTCCCTTGTCTTTTTGTGTTAATTCCTTTTTTGCTTCTCTGAAAATATCCACCGTGTCATGCAACATTATGTGCTTTTTAGGCCATATTTCTCCTTCTGCTGGCAGCTCAGAAACTTCAGCTATCACAACCTCTGGTACTATTATTCTTACACCTTTTACTGTGGACTGCCCATCTTGTAAGTGCTGTAAAAACTCAATAGCGATTTCTTCGTTGGGGTCCTGAAGTCTAGTGAAATATGATATCCATCCTGCACGTTCCAGAATTTCCCTGGCTCTGCCAGAAATCTCCAAAACTAAGGGTTCTCAGCGAACTGATTTTCCACCCATAATGCTCGAATTCTTCCAATATTCGCCTTACAATTTCAAGTTTTAACACAACAGAGAACCACAATTGCTTTGGTGAAATAGAACACCAAGTAGATGTAACAACTAAATTCCATAATGTTAAGCAAAATTTCCATGATAATTAATAATATTAGTTCACGGACTATCATATTGCCACATGTCATTTGATCATGGGATATCACAACAACATATCAAGGTGAATAAGCAGAATAAATATAGTGCATTTAAAGGCATAATAGAAATCCTACCCCCTCCTTAAAAGAGAGGTTGCCTACGACTGAGTAGATAGGGAAAGTGTTGTTCTGATGGCAAGGCAAGGGAATGAACAATACAACAGTAAATGAAGAAGAGTACACATATCAATGATAGGACGGTAAGAGGTATGGTTATAATGAGAGTGTAGTGTGTAATAATAGTTATGAATGAGAGATAGGACGCTTTGGGTTGATGATAAGTTATGCAAAAAATAAAAGGACAACATTATGCCAAAAATGTACTTTGCTGACAGTATTGTAGCTGAGAATGATACGATTGATCGAAAGACATTATCTCATGCATAACGGTTCAAAACAGGGGAAAATTAAGGAAATAATTTCTCCAATAAAAAGAAAGAATAAGAAGAGGGTATTATAGTAGTAATTGATGATAAGATATAACTTCAATACCATGAGTAGAGCCGCTGCTGCCAGCAGGTATCCATAGCCTCGACAGGGTTTCCTTTTAACCCATATGAGCTAGGATCATCAATTTATAAATGGAGAGTTCTTATCTATTCTACAGAAGAGATCAATGTGTTGGTGTGGTAACTAGATAACCACACTGCCATTCACTGGGATGTAGCAAAAGTGATTAGGCCGGTTTGTGATGAGACCTCCTGTTCCAAGGATATTTTGGCTATCTAATGGATCATAACCCTGGTGTGGTGCCCATAATGGGAATGTCACTTTGCTATAACCTTATGAACATGGTAGGCTGGCTCATAATGAGACCCTCTATCTGCCATCTGAAAACAAAATTTTGTTGTTCTTACACATTTTTGATAAATAGAGGGAGGCTCAATACTCCTTAAGAGCAGGGATGGTGGAAGAAGTTGAACATGTCAGTAGAAAATTATACCCATAGTCTTATTTGTTATAGACAGAGAAGATTATAACCAGGAAGGGTGGAACCAGCATGGTATTTAAGATGATCAATCAATATCATGTACAACATAAAATGATACAGTAAAGTAGTATATAAAGAATTGTGTCCCTTTTCTTGAAAAGAGTCTATCATCAAGAAGTTGTCTTGTTAAAGATAATAACGTTAATGGTATTAACTCCTTTCAATAGAATCCAAAATGGTATTGACTCCTGTTAAAGATCATAACGTTAATGGTATTATTTGTCCTCATAAAAGTAGTGTACTTCATACCATGAAAAGAAAACAAAAGAAAAATGGGGTTGAGATAAGAGAAGAGAAATCACACAAAAGAAAAATTTTGTTGTTCAATTGGATTGGATTGTGGTTGTTCAAAAGATTGAACAACAACGGTTCAATTAATGAACAAAAAAACAATGCAAAAGAAAAAATGGTGTTGTTCAATAGATTGAATAGCGGTTGTTCAATAGATTGAACAACAACTGTTCAATAGATTGAATAGCATTTGTTCAATGGATTGAACAACAACTATTCAATTAAATGAACAACAAAACCATGCAAAAAGAAAAAAGTGTTGTTCAATAGATTGAACAACAGTTGTTCAATTAAACGAACAACAACTATTCAATAGTTTGAACAACAAAACAATCGAAACGAAAGAAAGTGTTGTTCAATAGATTGAACAATAGTTGTTCAATTAAATGAACAACAAAGCTAACGAAAAAAGTGTTGTTCAATAGACTAAACAACAAAATGACAAAAAGAAAGAAAGTGTTGTTCAATAGATTGAACGACAGCTCTTCACTAAATTGAACAAAAAAACGTCGCAAAGGAAAGAAAGTGATGTTCAATAGATTGAACGACAACTTTTCAATATATTGAACATCAAATGTTTAGTTATTTGAATAGAAAAACAACACAAAAATAAAGTTATGTTCAATAGATTGAACAACAGTTGTTCAATTAAATGAACAACAAAATGACAAAAGCAAGAAAGTGCTATTCAATAGATTGAACAGTCGCTGTTCAATAAATTGAACAAAATGATAAAAGGCAAGAAAGTGTTGTTCAATAGATTGAACATCAGTTGTTCAATAGATTGAACATCAATTGTTCAATAAATTGAACAACAAAACAATAAAGAGAAAGAAAGTGTTGTTCAATAGATTGAATAGAAGCTGTTCACTAAATTGAACAACAAAACGATAAAAAGCAAGAAAGTGTTGTTCAATAGATTGAATAGTAGCTCTTCACTAAATTGAACAACAAAACAATAAAAAGTAAGAAATTGTTGTTCAATATATTGAACACTAGCTGTTCAATAAATTGAATATCAAAACGATAAAAAGAAAGAAAGTGTTGTTCAATAAATTCAATAGAAAAAATGATAAAAAACAAGAAAGTGTTGGCCAATAGATTGAACAATAGAGAAAAAGAAGAAAAAAAAAGAAAGTAAAATCAAATTAGCAATCATATTTACATATTTTACAGAGAAGAAATAAAATTTATGAAGATGAAACTGTCGAAGGATTTCCTTCTGTAGCTAAAACTTGCATGGATGGGTCCTCACGTATCTACTGATAGAAAGATTCTCTGGTAAGTGGCTTTTGGTAGAGGCACACCCGATACCCATTTTCTTTAAAAGAAGAACCATACCCATCAATGGTGGCCAGCGTAAGAGTACCATTGTCATTTGCTTGCTTTATTTCATAGGGGCCTAACCATCTAGTCTGTAGTTTGCCAGGGAAGTCTTAGATCCTGGAATTGTAAATAAGTGCCCAATCGACCTCATGAAATGTATTTTTCTTAATCAGGGCATCATGCCATTTGGCTCTTCGTTCTTGAATAAGTGTTGTACACTTTAGAGCCAATAACCGAATTTCATCTAATTCATTCATTTGTTGTAACATATTAACCTGGGCTTCAGTTAAATCTAGTCCTATTTCTTAGGTTGTCTTTAATGTTTGTATCTCAATTTCTATGGGAAAAATGGGTTCCTTACCAAACACCAGTTGATATGGTGAGTATCTAGTAGTGTTTCTCCAAGTTGTGTGATATGCCCACAAGGCCTCTAGCAGCCGAGCAGTCCAGTCTCATCGATGTGATGAGACGGTCTTTCTTAGAATAGCTTTGATAACTTTGTTGGTGCTCTCCACTTGCCTATTTGCCTGTGGGTGATACGGAGAGGTAATTTTGTGTGTGATGTGATGATTTTTCAGTGTAGCAGCAATCTTGTGACCCACAAATTGTGGCCCCCCATCAGTAACTACTTCTCTGGGTAAGCCATACCGCACAAAAGTTTTGAAAAGAAAATTAATAATAGTTTCCACTGTTGCTCTTGGTAACACTACTGCTTCCACCCACTTAGTTACATAATCTATTGCAACTAATATATACTTTTTCTAGTTGGATGGTGGTTTGAATGGCCCAATGAAATCTAATGCCCAACGCTCAAGGGTTCTATCACTAGCGGTGGTGTTATAGACATATTTGGGCACTGCAACCCCAATCACATATGTCCATAAACCAAGGGATTCTAAGTCCCTAAAAGTGTTGTTTCATACCATAAAGGAGTAAGGTCAGCTAATTACATCATCTCCCAAAAGTTCTCCATGAAAAGCTGCTCAGAACTGGTCAAAAATGGACCATATAGACTGCTCAATGCTAAGGGTGCGATGCATCTCACTTGCCACATGCAAAAAGTGCAATGCATACTAAAAATCCTTTCTGTGGGGTGTGATGAGTGAGAGCAGACAAATGGCAGAAGCAGTTGGCTAGGTGGAAACGCAGAGAATCTTCTAGAAACTACTCATTTGACACTTGCCTCTCTGAATTTGCCCAAGGATGAGTAAGAGATCATAGATCTCCAAGTGGAACCAAGAACTATTATAAATAAGACACTAATCAAAATCCCAGAAGCTGACTCACCCACCTGCAAACATCTATATATGGATCCCTCATCCCAAAGATCCAGAGGCTGGAATCTTGTATTTTGTAAGGAAGTGTTGTTGGTTTCTGTGTGGAACATCATAGTGTTGGGTGATCTAAGCTTTTCATGAGGTGAAGAAGGGATTTCATGCCGGGAGGATGACACTAGGTCAGATCAATGGGTTGTAATCCTCTCTTCTAATCTTTCTATCAATAAAGCTATTTGAGTTTTCCTCCACATTCTTGTATGTCTGAGTTGATATATGCATTTGTTGTAGGTTTTAACCTCGTATAGAAATTACCTGCATACGAATTCTAAATCACAGAAAAAATAAAAATGCGAGAGCATAACACATAAAACACATATACACAGAGATCCCACTGGATCTCAAAACCGAGACTACCGCTTGACTTTTCATTATATTCCTTTCAATGTTAAAATACATATTTATACATGCCGAAGCATCCAATACCATGGACTGAAAACCATCGCGTCGAAAACCATGGACCAAAAACCATAGGTAGGTTCACCCAACCTAATATAGGGTCCAAAAAAAATTTTCTCGGGGCACTGCCCCGAACCCCGTAGAGGGGGGCTACCCACCCCCCGCTGCACAATCGACATAATGAAGGGGGGACTCTGCCCCCCCTCTAACCCCCCGGTTCACTATGTAGGTTAGTCGTGGAAAGAATATAACACAACCCAAAATTTGTGTGGTCAATATATATCTGATCCTATATTTCTTATGATTGTAGATCTCTATGCTTTGATGGTATTATGCTCCTTTGACTCTACAAGTTTCTTTGAAGTGAGACAAGTGAGGAACGAGTGGCAAAGATCTGTCAAAGGGGAGAGGAAACAAGCAATGAGCCAAGTGAAAGACTGAGGTTGGTACTCTTTGCTTCTCTCTCATCTAATTCTCATAAAGGAAAACACAAGTAACTTTAGTTTGTTTGTTTCTAAGATAGCTACCTGTCTTAGTGGGACTAGCAGCTCTGAATGGACACTAGATTTCCCGATAACGGAATGGCGACTCCATTGGGGAGCGAATAGCTTGTTTTCTTGTTTATATTTGTTTTCTTTATAAACTACAGATGGGGCCTGAAGTTAAGCTAGCTATCCTTCAAATTGCATTTTCTATGCAAGTGAAAAGTAGATCAATGCTACTCCAGTCCAGCTCTGGGTTTTGTTTATAAACTGAACAACTGATTTTCAAACATCCTTATTGCCCTAGTGGTGGCTCAAGTACCCTCATTAGATCAACCCCTATGCTTTGTATTCACTGAATATAATTAGCTCAACTTAAATCCCTGAACTAAGCTGCAAACTGTGACCAAAAACCAAGTTAAAGTCTCCTTTTGGCAGACTGGATGCATCGCACCTCCCGTGTGCAGTAGGTGAGATGCATCCCTGTTTCCCTGTGTTACAGGTGTGATGATTAGATAAGGCTGTTTCTGCCTCTAGATTTTGGTTTTCTCTTCACTCTCTTCAGCTTTATTCAGGAGTTTTGCTGTCTGTGATCAGTATACGACTATTGAAACTCCTTCCTTTGCATTATTCAACCTCCATTGTACAAAGAATTGTGAATGTTTTTTTATGTATTTTTCGCCATTTACAATTCTCCTTTACAAATAAGTAGCTTAATCGAACTATCGTCTTTTGATTTGGAAGTGTCACAAGTGTCGTTTTCAGTCAAAGAAAAGAATCCTACTCTTCTTGATGGTCGATTGCATTGCTACTCTTGTATTTAATTTGAATTAATAGTATTTCAAGTGTCGAAAGCAATTTTCAATTCGAAATCGCAAAGTGTTGTCCTTGTCTTCTTGTCGCATTTTGAAGAGGAAATTGTTAGTGCTGTCACTTTGAAAGAAAAGATAATTCAGATTTGTACTTAGCATTCTTTTTTTTCATTCACACATCAAGAAAACAGAAAACAAATACATGCATGTGCATTTGCATTTAAGTTGCCTATTGATTTAGGACAATGCATCTAGTGTATGCTCTCTGCTCTATGTTGAAAGAATTTCGCTTCTCTTTCCTTAGTAGCTAGGATTTTCATTGCAAAAAGAAGGGTAAACGATTGTTTATCACCTTAGATTGCATATTTAGGAATTGTATATCTACATCACGCGGTGAACCTTAAAGGCAAACTTCTTAAGAAATATCAACTGTAAAATAAATTCAATGAACATAAAAACACTTTGGAACCTAACGCACAACATTTGGAAGTCTAGGCTAGAGATTTATTTCGGCGTCGTAAAGCTTGCTAACTATCGCTTTCATCGTAGGTTGGGTGATTCCTCCTCTTTGAGACGACAAGTACCAGTATGGACTAGTGCTCCCACGTACTATCGAGTATATATTGGGAGACCACAATAGGCTATATCCTTTATCCTTAGGAAGCCGTGTCTGTTGCCCTATCAATCACAATGAACTGAACACAACATTCAAGAAGATTGAATGCTGTACCGTGAAAAGTATTCTACAGTTTTGCGATTGGTTTGGTAATCCCTTTGTCTAGATTTCTAGAGTAGTCTCTTTCATTCCTTTTTAGACTCCTTAAAAGAAAAGGTCCATCTGAGCACTTGTCACTTCAGGCTCATTAAAAATCGAAGGCGACTAGGTTCATCTTTAGCTTTTTCTCGACTCTTAAAAATTGAAAAAGCAAGTTGTGTCAAAGAGTCATAAAATTTATTTTAATCAGAATAACATCATTGTTCCCTCATTGATCTTAGGTTGAGAAAATGGAGTCCACCAACCAAGGATTCCCCCTTGGGGGAAATCCTAGTCCTTTCTCCTCTTGGGGAGATGTTGGTGCACCTCATATGGCCACATTGTCTCTTCCAGGACTAACAATTAG
This sequence comes from Pinus taeda, assembly GCA_000404065.3. Taxonomy (NCBI): domain Eukaryota; kingdom Viridiplantae; phylum Streptophyta; class Pinopsida; order Pinales; family Pinaceae; genus Pinus; species Pinus taeda. The sequence goes on along the minus strand of APFE030634471.1, from coordinate 70,315 downwards.
CCTGCCAATACAGCTCTTTCGACCTTTTCGTTTAAAGCACCGTAACTCCTGAGCAATCAAATCAGCAACCAGATGATACTAAAGTTACCCCCCAACCTTCTTTCATTTATTTTTCCCTCTCCTTCTTCCTCTTCACTTGGTAAAGTTGGTAAGACTAAAAACCAAGTAACTGAGAAGAAGAAGAAAGAGAAGGAGAAGAAGAAGAAGAATAATAAGAAGCCAATGGCAAAAGGGGGAAACCTTGCATCGTCTAGAGAAAATACACACACTGCACCATCAAAACCTAAATCTCCATGTGTCATTTACAAAGGAGACCACTATCATCGAGATTGTCCTTGCATCCCACGAATCTTAAGGGACTGGTCTCCCCACTTGCACAATCCAGTGTCATCAACCTCTGAGGACCATGTTGAAAGTACACCGTCAACTATTGAAAATGAAGTCAATGGATAGAAAGGAAGATATAAATTTTCTTGTAGACTATGTGAAGGCGAGCATGCCATCCATCGTTGTCCCTTCCTAGACGAAGCTAAAAGAGTCTTGGATAACCATCCTGCTTCATCGCTACGACTTCCTCCTGGATACAAGAAACTCTTTCCAAGTCCATCGCTAGTTGAAAATCTGACTGACACACCTTTTTGGTCGATTGAAGCATCTACCATTCAAGATAAACCCTCTGAGTCCACACTGGACCAAAGTCAATAGGTAAAAATGGCAGTCGACCCAGTCTTGTCTTCAGAAGGCCTACCTTTAGATGATACAGTCACCAAAGAGAATGAAAATGACACCATTCAAATTCTCTTCATAAATACAGACTCTGATGAACATGGGGGCAATCTACCCATTCCTTTACCACAAGAAGGAAGTTCATTAGAGACATATCTGGCCATTTATTCGGTCCCACCTCCAAGAAACCTAGTCGTTTCCTTCGATTGGAATCTACTAGGTAAACCCTGCCTACCATCTTATGTACCATTCTGAATCATAGTACAAGCTTACAGAATGATCATGGTTAGTACTATCATAGATGAAGGGGCTTCTATGATTATCCTTTTCTCAACTGCTTGGAAAGCACTTGGTTTGCCATCGCTTTTGCCTGAGATGCGAAAATTGACAGGCTTCGACAAAGGAACCATTCGATCGCTAGGCATCCTTCCAAATTTGCCTATAACTTTGAGAAGGAAAACCGTCTATCTAAACGTAATGGTAGTCCAAGGACCTTTAGATTATAATCTAGTCCTTGGGCATGACTACATTTATAGCATGGGAGCTATTGTTTCCTCACTCTTTCGAGTAATGTGTTTTTCGCATGAAGGCAGAGTGGTCCAGCTCATAGACTAGCTTTCATTCCCCAATTCACACATAGCTAATAGTCAAGTGCCATCCCTAACTGGTCTTTTTGTGTAAGTAATGTCTCATCAATCTCCAGTCCGTCCACCTGATGAGTGCAAGTGATTCGGTGAATGTGACTGAAACCCATGGGGCATGCACCCTAGTCTGCTTCGGGAGGAAAACTTTAGGTATAGGGTAGGCTTCCGCGGAGGATATATGACTAGTTTTTCACACCTGTCCATTTAGGAAAATGGGATTAGACTGGAATAAGATTCCCCCATAAAAGTTATGTGATTGATACATCCCACCATTCACCTTTGTTTATTTCGATGGACAAAGCCAAGGAAGTGTTTTATCTGCAAATGCAGATGGAGCAATCTTACAAATGAAAGAACTTTTATATGGTAACCTGGAAACTCTACTTCACTATACCTGGGGGCATGCAAACCTTTTGTACGCAAGTGAAAAAGCGACCAACATAGCTCCAACCCCCATAGTTTTTATTGACTTCAACTGCTTAAGTTAGGTGATTGGTCTGATCGACAATTCACCTTTGCAAGGGCCAAATGGCACTGGCAAAGTAAAGGAAGAGTTTTCCAACCTAGCCCCAGTAGTTAATTAACCCCTAGGACAGTAGTTGGTTGTTCCTAGCTTGCATGCGAAAGGCTACAGAGCAAAGTTTCCAATGGGGCAAGCTCCCTAAAAAATGAACCTATTGATGAGACATCCTTATTTTATGACTGGCATGAGCAGTTTTACGCAAAGTTCAAGCTCGTTAAAAAATAAACCTAGCAATGAGCACATGTTCCACCAGAGTTTAAGCTCATTAAAAAATGAACCCACCTTTGGTAAATAACCATTGCGATTGCAATATCATCAGATTTTGAGCCTTGGTCGTGTTCTTACCATCACCTCCACTCTGTTTTAGCCGATCATACACCTCCATTTGATTGTTTACCCCTTTTGAGGAAAAACTGCAATGAGTGATTCTGTTAGCCATCTTCTATACACTGCTGTGATTGGAAAGTTCCAAACCTTACCTAGAACCAGCTGCTACCTGAAAATATCACTCGTTCCTCAAAAAACAAGTCTCCTTTAGGCTCTTTTCATCTGACTCGTAAAAAATGAAAAGATTGCAGAGCAATTGGCCTCTCTAGCTCATTAAAGTGATCGGAAGTGCTATCCCTCCTCTAGATTTTAATATTTTTGGACCTAAGGGATCATTACACAAAAATATCGAGCGCTTGTCTTGTTCGTCTCGTTAAAACTATCGAAAATTCATCCCTTTTGTATTATTTTATACTTTTTCAGACTTAAGGGATCATATGACAAAAAAGGATTATTGGAGTTTCCTTTCCGTCTCTTTTGAGACTCTCTAAAATTGAAAAGGACCGAGTTATCCTTGTCGTTAAAATCGTTAAAACAATAACGACAAACTTGTCCATGCAGACAAGAGTGAGTTTCACTGTCGCTAGGCTCGTTAAAACATAGCGACGAGTTTGCCCGAAGGGAAAATTATAGAACAAGCATATGTTATCCTTGTCAAGCTTGACAAAAATAAAGAGGTACTAGTCAACAATGACTGGGGAAAAATTGGGAAGAAAACTTGAAGAAACTTTATTGGTAGCAAGTTGCTCTTGAACATGACACTTTCACTCCATCACC